>JAQJVL010002188.1:82500-115903 GCA_035578905.1 Stictocephala bisonia
AATATTAGTATATACAATTAAATTCTTCAAACGATCCAATTTTGTATCAAGTTTATTATATTTCAATTCTATGAACCTTTTTTTTTCATTGAGATTATCATAAAAATCACCAAGCCATATTATCATGTTCCGTTGCACATGAATATGAGAAATCTTAAAAGTCAATTCGTCTTTTTTACGATCTATATCGACTCATTTATAGAGGGTTTTAAGCTTGTTCTTCAGTTCGTCTACATGGAAGAGGAGTACAAATAATTTTCAAATTACCATATTTAGGTGTTACTCCATGCTGCACACATTGCTAATCAGCAATAGTTGTTTGAATTTTAATTCGGACATTCCCGTAAATAATTTCTGAATTTGCCAGAGATACATTTACAAATACATTATTATTTAGCATATAACCACAAAACAGAATTTATTACATCATAAGTAAAATATGTACAAGTATTATTGTGATTGATTCCAATAAACCACGTTCACCATCCTCAGACCAAAGGTATTCACAAAGAAATCTCTACTTGCTTTAGAAAATACACATAGAATGAATGCTTTGTAATTTAGGTATTGTCTAAATAGTTACAATCCTTTTTTTACGTTTGTTAGAGGCAACGTAAAATTCAAAAATATATTTTAAAATTCACAAGTTAGTTCACAACTACATTAAAATTGTTTCAAATCAGATAGTCAACACAATTTAATTCTTTCCGGATAGTCAATTAAAGGTAGCCTATGGTTGGAGGACAAAAAGTCCAAACCAAAAAATCCAACCCGGAAGGTCCAAATCTATTAGGTCGAAAATTATTTTGAGAAAATCTATTATTTTCTCAAAATAATTTTGAGAATAAACTATTTTGATAAAATAAAATATACGGTTTATTAAGCTTTGAGAATAAACCATGATCCACTTGGGTAGCAGCCGTGATCTACTCGGGTAGCATCCGTGATCTACTTGGGTAGCAGCCGTGATCTACTCGGGTAGCATCCGTGATCTACTTGGGTAGCAGCCGTGATCTACTCGGGTAGCAGCCGTGATCTACTCGGGTAGCATCCGTGATCTACCTGGGTAGCAGCTGTGATCTACCGCAGGTTAGGTTAGGTTAGGTTAGGTTAGGTTAGGTTAGTTGCTTACTTCAATAAGCACCATTTTGAAATAAAAATAAGTTCAAAATAAAAATAAGCTCAAAATAACAAGTATTGGACTTTTTGCTTAGACTTTTAGGTATTGGCTGTTACAGCTTTTGGACTTTTTGTCTTGGACTTTTCGGTTTAGACTTCTTGATTTGGACTTTATGTCGCACAATCTTACTGGACTTTAGATTTCTAAGGTAGCATTAGATGAAGTTTGAGAGAAATTACATGTGCAGACAAATAGAACTCTCATGCTCCTTAAAATAGATATTCAACAGTATAGGCTCCAAATGGTACATTGATTTCCCAATAATTCGATAATGTTTGCTCATATTAGCACATTTCAGTTCAGAAATGGTATTATTTTGTATATGTTGTTCATCCTTCAATCCTCAATAACAAAATTTAATAAAAAATAACATGTAGATGATGTCGTCCAGGAGTATGCGGAGACGGCGATGAACGAGCTGTTGGGTTGGTACGGCTACGGGAAAATGGATGGCCGAGACACTCAAGCTCTCAGTCTTCACCACTTCTCCACCCCCGCGACTGCCGCCCCCACAACTCCCGGGGAGGACAGCTCGTCGGACGCGGAAGGCGCTCGCAGCAGCAGCCCTCGGCACTCTCCCCCTCCCTCTCCACCTCCAGGTAAGACATGTAGCCGTGTTACTGAAAATATTATTTAAAACAATAGTTAGAGGTTGATTTTGTATACCCAAGAAAACTAATAATATCCTATATAAAAGTGTTTCGAGTAGGAACAGGAACCAGTCTTTGTACTTTAAGCATCTGGCATTTTTGCAAGTTACTAATGAAGAGGCCGGAAAAAACTGACCACTTTTACGGACAGGTCCTTACTAATCTAGGTACATGGATGATGGAATATATAGAATTTAAACATATATTATGGAAGTAATCTGAGGCTGCCTCCATACTGTAATTCCTTTAGTGGCGATTTGTTCCATGGGACCAAAAGGAATGAAATGAGTCGAACACTAACATTTCTAAGTGTTCCACAGGACTTACAGAACTGCGAATTATAGTGGCCTGCCAACAGGACTTATAGTGGCCATAGAGAAGAATTATTAAACAGAGGTCGCATCCAATAATGCGCTAGATATGTGTCGAATTAGTATGTCATGTGATGGCAGTCTCTTCCTTACCCCCTCCCCCCCAAACAGCATGGATAAACGTAGTAATTATTACTAGAGATGTGTAATATTTTTCTCTGAGCAGCGGCCTGTCCGGAAGACTGTTTTGAGTGAAAGCTTTTGTTACGTTTGATAAAGTCCTAACCCCAAGTTCCAACTAACTGTGGGTTGGAGTTACGTTAAAATAATGTAAAAGCTGCAAGCGAGAGTGAGTCATAACAGTTATAAGTATAAACAATAACTAATGTTGTAACTAACTAATCGTTGGATGCCCCTATAGGACAGCTCGTAAACATACAAACTATATGACTCTATAGATTAGATTGTACTGCTATTGTTTTAATATAATAAATCTAACTCAACTTTTAAAACACATTTAGTATTGTCTATCTTTGGTCTAAAGAATGTATTATTCTTTATAATGGATCACAGTATATTTTTGTAGTAAAATTGTCAAGGATTCAAATCAGCTTTATCTCACCTCCATCTTTATAAAATATGTCCATCAAAGTGATGGTCGAAAGTAACGATTAGCTCCAAACTCTAATTAAACTATTAAAATTAAAGTGGAGGGGACGGACATTAATTAATGGATGAAAACACGTACGTCAAAACCATTAATCACGAGTTGGCTTTTGGGCTCGAGGAAATATCCCAGTTGAAATAATAGCGGATTTTCTACGCCAAATTAGTAGTTGGGAAGGCCAGGGGGTCAATTATTGTAAGGTTTTTGGGAGGCGGGGCTCGTGAGAGTCGGGCCCTTCTCCGGACTGGCTTATGGTTATTTTTACTTTACGAAATCACGTAAAATAAAAAGAATATACTGTCGGAAAAAAGTAAATTTTATTAGTTTAAATGTAGTATGACATAAACATTTGGTAAATGTAAACATCATTACTTAACATTAAATTTTATTAGTTTAAATGTTGTATAACATAAACATTTGGTAAATGTAACCAACATTACTTAACATTAAATTTTATTAGTTTCAATGTTGTATGACATAAACATTTGGTAAATGTAACCAACATTACTTAACATTAAATTTTATTAGTTTAAATGTTGTATGACATAAACATTTGGTAAATGTAAACAACATTACTTAACATTAAATTTTATTAGTTTAATTAAATGTTGTATGACATAAACATTTGGTAAATGTAACAAACATTACTTAACATTAAATTTCTCTCGATAAATAAACAATTTGGATATTCTTGAACTGAAGTGTAACATACATGACTGCAAACCGTATTTACTACAACCTCCTTGGGGGGTACATAACTAAATACAAAAACATTGTACTTATTGTTGGTGCAAACATTATTATGTGTACCCGAGTTTGAAGGCTGTTTACTAAGAAACTAAGAGGCCTCTGAAATAGCTAATCACTTCATTGTTTTTCTCGTTTAATTTTACATTATCCCATGTATTTTTAAAATTGTATTATAAGTTTTAGTCATGTTTATTCAATTTGGAACAAAAATAGTACCGGAGTTTCAACTAGTTTTAATTGTGCCTCAACTTTACACTTTTATTACTAAAAAACCTGTTAATGTGTCACATTTTCTACACATTTCAGAATGTTAACTGTTCAATAAAAAAATGTTTACCAAATTTCTGAAACAACTTTTTCTCGGCTTTTAGAGGTCGTAAAATTAGTTACTTGGTCACGTTCTATCCTATGAAATTTATAGTTTCGATACATCACTTTAATATGCTTAAGTCAAAGCAGCGATTTAATTTAATTTAAATATGTACAGGTATCACAAAACATAGACTCAGTCGGTAGAAACAGATAATTTGTAGAAAGTTACAAGAATTACAATATGTAAATGGGATTACTGTACAATAAAGACGGCCGACGACTAAGGTAGATTTGAATAGCATAAAAATAAACATGAACTTTTGCTAAGAGTTGTAATTAATTATCTTTATAAACAAACTGAACACATCGAGTTTTACAAACAATTAAGATACAAATTACATGATTCCCACTAGTGGTAACTAGTCACCATATTACAAGGTAACACAAGGAGTAAGTACAGTACATCTTAAAATATAATTTTAAATAATTTTAAAATATAATTTTAAAATATAATTTGCACAAAAGGTAAATTGTTGTAGTTTTATTCTTGCGTTTACCTACCATGGCTAAACGCAATGCCGCAACCCACCCATACACAGACAATGATATTGGCTACCACCCCGTCCATACATGCACAATGGTGTTGGCCCACCCACCCACCCATACACAGACAATGATATTGGCTACCACCCCGTCCATACATGCACAATGGTGTTGGCCCACCCACCCACCCATACACAGACAATGATATTGGCTACCACCCCGTCCATACATGCACAATGGTGTTGGCCCACCCACCCACCCATACACAGACAATGATATTGGCTACCACCCCGTCCATACATGCACAATGGTGTTGGTGTTGAATAAAGCCTTTCTCTGGCAGAAAAAAGCCATTCGCTGTATTTTAGGTTTAGGAAATAGAGATTCATGAAAAATAGCTTTATTGATTTAAAGATAATGACTCTTCCAAGTTTATATATTTATTCTAATCTGATTTGTGTCAAAGAAAACCTTGCTAGTTTCACTACACAAGAAAATTTTCACAACCACTTAACAAGAAACTGAGCTGATCTAACAACACCTTGCATTATACTACATAAATCCTTTAATAGTTTTTATTACCAGCAATAATTATTGTTCAATAGATTACCACTTATTGTCAAAATGTTACCTATAAGTAGATTTAAATATGTTTTTTCCTATTTTCTTAAGAAATAAGCCTTTTACAACTGTGAAGAATCTTTAAGCTATGATATGACTCTGGACAGTTTGATAAAATTCCAATGTTTTAGTTAGTATACATATGACGAATCATATTGAATATATATACAATACAATGGATAATACAGTTCTGATTCTGAATCTGGCCTGAAGTAAAGGATACATGTGATAGCGGAAATACAGCCTTAACTAGTATGGTAGGATCCAATCTGGCGTTTGTGAATGGTTGTGTTATCCTGATCGTGGTATTTGATCCAAACATCACCTTACGCCTGCTTGGGCCGGCTGCCAGTGATTGGTCCTAGGCGAGGCCCATAACTTACTCCCCCGACCTCACGCCTCGGTTACAGACCTCGCGTCACCACCGGACACCACCTAAGTCCCCAACAGATGATCGGGTTACCTCCTTATCTTTGCATTTTATCAAGTCCATCCCAGAGGCACACCTTTAGCTCCCTCTCAGAATCAATAGCGTTTATGTCTTTAAATAATTTAGCAAATGACACTTTTAAATAAACTATATTTTATATTTTTGTAAATCGTGTTTAAATTTATATGAGTAGTTTATTTAATTATACGTTTTCCGCCGTCTTATGAAGCCGCACCAGTTTGGCGGGAAGGAGGTATCACTGTGACAATGGCCGTTTACTTGATATACAAGCTTTCTATTGGTCAACACTTTGGACTGGTATTCTATTCAACTATTTTTTAAATACGTGTTCTCTTTAAGAATTAATTGTTATTTAGTTGATAAGTTGTTAATTTGTGCTTGACGATTCTGCGTATTCTTTCTTTCTTATTGAGGCCAATATTACAATATTTCACTTCCTCATTTCATCAAACTGTCGTGATGGTAATAGAAACAGATGGACAAGGTTTTGCAGTTTCTCATCAACCTATCATGATGGTAATAGAAACAGATGGACAAGGTTTTGTAGTTTCTCATCAACCTGTCGCGATGGTAATAGAAACAGATGGACAAGGTTTTGTAGTTTCTCATCAACCACATTGAATAGTTTTAAATAATCACAGAATTACTAATGAAATTACTTTCAAATAATAAAATGCAACATTTAAATACAAATTTAAAAAATGAAACAATGCAATATTTAAATACAAATTTACAGAGATTTTGAACTACAGACAAGTACAATTTTTTGTACATTGTTTACTTGTTAAGGCAGTCTTTATGATGTAAGAAGTCTACTTTCCTCGACCCCAAAAAGAACCAAACAATTTGAAAATATTAGCTGGTTGTCGAAGTTTTTTCTGTCATTGACCACAGGGTTCGTAATTAACGACTTTTTATAAGGAATATCTGTGTTAAATCATTTATTCTTAAGACGCCGATATATTAGATATAGTCAAATATGGATTTAGAATGTATGTGATGAGTGTTGATGAGCGAATGTAGTCATTGTTACAAAATAAGGCCGATTATCTCTTACAAAGTGTAATTAATTAATAGCCCAATGACAAGGTAACAGCCAGTGGTAATTAGCTGATCTCTTTAAAAATTTGATATGACTCTGATTGGGATCGAGCTGAGTGTTAATTTTAAACTAAGACATTCGCTAATAACACTCATTTACAACCTGGTTTCACCCTTATATTGAGTATCTGCAACTTATAACTTTTAAAAATAAGAATAATAGAGAAGAGAAATAAATAAATGTAAATGAATGGATGTTTCAAAATTCATCATATAATAATAGGAACGGTCGTTTATATAGGGCCAAGGTGCGGAGCTTTGCCACGCACAGTGCCCGAATTCGATTCCCGATAAGACTATGTCAGATTTTACCCTTGTGTTGCTCCCGGAGTTCGGGTTCCAACGAGTCTACAAACTGTCCTAATAGGAATCTCTTTCCACTAAAAGCCATTAGAAATTTATTTTGTACTCTAATACTGTAATAAATATAGAACCACGAACAAGTTAAGGTAAGTTTCTGAATGATTTTGATGACGCTAGTTTAGTTTGTCTGCATAACGTAAGGTCGTTATCGAAGTAACACCAGTAATCACGTACGATAAAAGATAATTTTTAATCTTGCATAAGAGAGATATGATTTTCTCACTTAAAGTTAGAAGCAAGGTATAATTCTTGTTTGGAACTTAACTCAGATTCCCCCCCCCCCCTTTAAATCAAAACTTTGTCCAGTAACTCCAGTACATGTCAATTTCAGAATCACAAATCTCGCTCGCTTCCTTCTGATACTCTTTTTTAGAAACGCCCAGTTCGGTCGATCGTCCGTCAAAGTTCTGTCCGGGCTCCAGACAACGTAGGAGTACGTTGTGATAAATTAATCAGGACACACGATGCCCGTCCGAGGGCTAAAACCCCTTGTGGGTTTCTCCGGGTATTCTGCATTCTCGAATTCTCCGGTTAATATGACTCGGACCGGACGTTGGATCGCGGAAATGGTAGCCATTGTGTTGTATTGGCACGAACACACGTTCCGAAAGAACGTAATTCTTCTATCACTTGGAAGAATCAAGATTTCCCTCCCTTCTGAGTGTTTATATACATTTTTTTATCTCTGTTTGAATACTCTATGAAATTGTATGGAGACTCATATGTTCTGAGTTCAAAAATACCTTCTGCGTCCAAATCAGACCATTTTTGACTTGCGCCAACCCAGATCAGAGTTCTGTTGGGTTTTTGCCTTTTTTAGCAAATCGTTTATAGTGGGTTATACCTTGTATAGACTACGTTTTCGCTATAGTAGACTATAATTTTACATATTCTTTGTACACATTCTTTCAATTGATGGTTTTATCAAGACATAGTATTTTGTGTAAACAAAATATTTTTAAAACAAAACAATACGTAGAAATAATTGCATAATTTGTTAAAAATAATACTCTAGACACTAACACAGACGAGGTTGACTTAATGTCGACTAATCTACCCTTTACATAATATGAAACATGTCTCATTATCATATGTAAGGTAAAAAGTAAAATCCTTTGAAAATCCTTATTTTGAGCCTCATTTCACAAACAACATTCCACTGTGTCCAGTGTTGGCCGCGATTACGTAAACGCTGTTTCCACGCCCCAGCTGTGTTTATTCAACTTGGTCCCCTCCTGCCACCTCATAAACCAACTCTGTGGAGGATCTGACCGCATTCACTTACTTAGACAAGACTAGAGAGAAATATACTTTTAGGTAAATGTAGTTCTTTACGTAGTCTATAAGAAACGTGTTTACATTTTTCAATGCAAAATTTTTAATTGCTCAAAATATACCTTTATATTTTAATGGCATATAATTGTTCAGTTTTGTTTATAAATAAAACAACAAAATGGTGGTAAAAGAGTGTTAAAGTCATCAAACATCTGCCCACCGACTCTTCACGACTTCTGGTAATTCGCACATTCTTCTCATAAAAATAATGTTTGGTGGCCCACTAATCCTGCCTGCAAAAGTTGAAAACGGTTCCTTTATTTTATAACATACAAAACCTGATTATATTAATTTCGTTGGACCAAATATTACGGTCAAACTAAAAAAAAAACGTTTACGATAATAGTAAAACACTCTTATTGAGTAAAAATGATAGGTGCCTTTTAATAACTATAATGTAGGCAAATAAAGTGCAAAATTGCTATGTAAACCTAATTTTAAAAAAGGAATACAAATAGAGAATTTAACCCATCGGTGCTTACAAAAGATAATAATAATAAAAAATGTATAATATTAGTTACATTGTTTTTTATCATTTTTTACATGCGTCCTAACATTTGACACTTTGTCATATTATTTTATTCAACTATAAAATATATTGTTCATACATTTTATCTTTGATCAAATAAAATCAACGATTTGAAGTAGTAAAAGTACTCAGTTATTTACTTATAATAGGATTAGGTATAGTAAACATTCTATATCATTTTCTCTACAGTTATTTATAGGTTCCATGCTCGGTCCTCTTAATACCAACACGGCGTCCGCTCAATGGCTGCCATCGACGTGGACATTACTAAGAAGACTGTGGTGTTCATTTTGGATGGAAGTCAGGGTTCGGATGTTGTCTAGGGGAGAGAACTGAGTGTCAGACTTGTCAGTTAGCTGTAAATCAAACCAACACTACGTGGTTCGAATTCCACGTAAAGCTGTAAGTCTCTTGTACTGGCTGTTGGGCTAATAATAAATTACCCTTTCTGATGAACAGGTAAACTCAGTTAGTAACCAGACTACACTCATCCACACTCATATCATCATTCATATTCGCCTTACAATACTTTGTTTTGGCGTATCATAAGTAAGTTAATTATTAAGAAAGGGTCCTGATGTAATGTAAAATGCGAAATTAGTTATGAAAGGCACGATCTTATCGAATACAGTAGATATATTATTTTGTATAATCTCTGAAAACGTAACATTGGTAAAGAAATTACTCAAGCAAACTAAAATATCGGAACTGCTCTGTCTCCGTTCGTGTTTATAGGCTATCATGTTTCAGCTAGCTTTTATCCAACAAAGTAACTGGACTCTTCAAGGAAGGGCTGGAAGTGTACAGTGACACGGGGGGATGAACTGTCAGTGTAGTCTGTCCTTGTCACCATACACCCCTCCCCCACCCTTCAGTCGTCACTACAGCTGATCGACTCCAATATCAAACCACTCATTACCGAAATCAATGTTTTCACTTCTTTGTGAAGCTGAGAAATTCTACAAGTAAGGGGTTTCTTAGTATTGTGCCCATCCACTTGTTGTTCTGATGGAACATAATGATGAACAATGTAAAATGGAAATTCCGGACGACATTTTAAGACAAGCCAAAAAACGTCAAGGGTAAACTACTGCCAAGTAAATCTCTTGAGGTTTGTATAAAGTAAATTATGAAAAGTTTTCAAAGTGGAAGAAATATAGACACGTAAACACAATAATTAAATTTTACTAGTTTATCTATCTGAAGTAAAAAAACTTCTATAAATACGTTAATATATATATATATATATATATATATATATACATATATATATATATGTATATATATGTATATGTATATATGTATATGTATATATATCTGATACATTTTAACCTTAAAGTTAGGAATTTCTTTATATAATGTACAATAATACTCGTATATATATACTAACTTTAAGGTTAAAATGTATCAGATGAAGAATGACATTCTACGTTTGGATATCAATAAAATAACCCACTGATATTAATAGTCAAAGCTTATGTCTAGGACACACGAAACCTTCAAGATTATATATTTCTTATTTTTGGTAATTTGCAAAATATATTTCCAGGAAGGTATAAATTTAATGGTATCCAAGTGAGGAATTCCCTAATTTAAAAAAATACAAAAGCTAGGGAACTAAAAGAAGTGAAATTTAACCAAAATCACTTCCTATACGTACATAAATGGTTAGTGAGAATTTAATAAAAAATAATAATAAATAATAGCTTACGTTTGTATACTTTATTAGTAGTAGTTTTTGGAATATGAACTTCATTCGTAGTTAAATAAATTCTTTTCCTTCTAAATTTAACATAATTAATCTTAACTTATCAATTGTTTATTAGAAATAACTACTTTTTAAATCGTTCATTACCATTACAGTTGCCGGTGTTGTGGAGTGCAAGGTCAACACTTCGAATCCCCAACCGAGCTTCACTCGACGGTCGGTACTTCACTTACCTGCGAGCCCAAGTGATCTGGCTAGTAACATTTATTTAAAAAATATGAATTATAAATAAACTCCAAAGCCGTTAAATAGTTAAATAAACTCTTGTATTAATGAACTACGACAAATTGCAAAATGTTTAATTTACAACACAGGTTCAATAATTGACTATAAATAGGCAATACTAAGGGAGTTTACGGAATACATATAACAGTCGTAACTACACGTTACCTCCTTAGTAGTATATACTAACTGATTATAAGTATTATAAAAATAGGAATATTAAAGAAACATTATTGTCATGTTCCTTGATTACATAATTTCAGTTGAAATAAAAGATTTTTTAAATATAAAAATCATGGTATTAGGGATTTTACGAAGCACACGTAACTGTCACAATTATATAATCTTAGTTTCCTTATAAAATAACTAGTTAAAATTTATAAACATAGAAAGATAAAAAAAATGTTGGCATATACAGGGTGGAAAAATATGGAAACGCTTTCACAATTTTTCTATAACTTCACTGATAATAGTGAGATCTTTTACATCATCATGGTTACAATGAACCTACTTTTTGATGCCATTAGTGACATTACATCTTGTTTGGTGGGCGGCCCGTGGGGAGTTCAAATTATCTATGGAAAAAATAAAGTTGTGGAAGCGTTTCCATATGTTCTACGCTTTCACAACAACTTTATTTTTTTCCATAGATAATTTGATAATTAACTTTTTTGAGTTATTGTGTTCCATAAAGTATAATTTTTGATCAGAATAATTTACTTAAAATCGTTACGTAGCGGAGAAATAATGTTGTTCAAATTAGTTACTTTGAAATTCAAATGACCGCAACTATAGAAAATATAGACCTCAAAGTCTAGTTTGTGGCAATTCATTTCTCTTGAATAGACCTTTCATTTGATACCAAACTTGACCTAAGCTTACATTTAAGATTTTCGTTCAACTCCTCACGGGCTGCCCCCCTGACAAGATGAAATTTCACTAATTGCGTCAAAAAATAGGTTCTTTGTAACCATGATTTTGTACACGATTTCACTCTTACAAGTGAAGTCATACAAATGTGTGAAAGCGTTTCCATATTTTTCCACCCTATATACTGTTTATCTGTTTGTTCTTTATCAAGTCTTATTTAGCTAACCTTTGTCCGGCAGTTATATTTTGCTTAAACAGTTACTTTAGGTAAGATATAAGGTGTACATACCGAGGGGGGTACTATCAGAGCCAACCTCCTTCCCCGCCCACGCAGTAGTCGTTACTGCAGCTGATCGGCTCCAATAACAGACCACTCATTATAGTAATGATTTTTCACTTTATTAAGTAACAGGAGACGGAAACGTCTACACTGGCGGTGTTTTATGTCAAATTGTAAATTTATTGCTGATCCAAGCTGTTGTTGTATCATAAATACTTCCATGTTATTTATTTATAAAATGGGACATAGGCCGTGGATTATGTCAAACAGGCGAAACAACATTTGAACTAAAAATAATTATTTGTAATAAAAATCAATAAAATACAGAATTAAAACAAAATTATTATGAGCTTACACGACTATTAGACATAATAATCGTACAACATAAAGTTAGATAAATCCTGAACTGTTAAACAGTGTGTTATGGAACACTTTTTGGTTTACAAGAGTTCATAACTGTTGGTTGTTTGATGGGAACTAACAAATTTAAACTATGTTGTTGTAATTAATTATATTACAATACCACTGTACTTGTATGGCAGGGTGGGTGGGTCAATACCACTGTACGTGTATGAGAGGGTGGGTGAGTCAATACCACTGTACTGTTTAACTTCAGTCGGTAATAAACAGTGCAACAACAAATATTTTCCACAATTTAATTCCAAAGCCTAACAAGCTACATTTGTTACACCTCATAGGGAGGCCGATCAATTTTGATGATCGTTTCTCACCCCAGCCAGTTATATTATTTAATAATTTTCACTGCCAATTGATGTTTGTATAGTCTAAGTTCATTTTTATTTTTATCGCCTCTCCCCCATCAGCCTCCCGCCACGTCTGTGGTGTGGAGTCCCCCAATGGGGTATTTTGGGACCAGTAAGTCGAGCCGCGACGTGCTGGGTTACAGCCCACTTGCCAGCTGTAACTCTACCTCTCCTTGTGGCTACTATTATTGATCTCACTTGGGTTTCGGAAACTCTCCTTTCCCTTCCTTCGTCAAAATATTCTTGTTATATTTATCTAACATATTGTAGTATATTAGTAGAAATCTAAATACAAAAGGAAGAACAACAATTTAACAGTTAATTTAAAAAATGATCTTGAAATTACATGATAGTGAATTATATTTGGTAAATAGAAGTACTAACATAAATATGTAAATTATAATGGATACATTGTAGATATCATCGATTAACATATCAAGCTTTCTCACTTCTCGTCACTTGCATATCAAGCTCGTGTTTGAAATGTTACTGAACTTTAATGAAAATCTAAATTTCATGTCCAAAGGATGATATCATAGTTAAGAATTAATTTTCATAACTTGATTTCAATTGGTAGTTTAACTTGCCAAAATAAAATTAACCTTCTCAAAAACGCAGTTGATCGTATCATTGTAGACCACCTCTGTAGCAAGGTTTACAGTACCAGTGTAGACCACCTCAGTAACGTTATTTACAGTTTCAGTATAGACCACATCCGTAACGTGGATTACAGTATCAGTGTAGACCACATCCGTAACGTGAAATACAGTATCAATGTAGACCACCTCAGTAACGTGGTTTACAGTATCAGTGTAGACCACGTCCATAACGTGGATTACAGTATCAGTGTAGACCACATCCGTAACGTGGATTACAGTATCAGTGTAGAACACCTCAGTAACGTGATTTACAGTATCAGTGTAGACCACATCCGTAACGTGGATTAAAGTATCAGTGTAGACCACATCCGTAACGTGGATTACAGTATCAGTGTAGACCACATCCGTAACGTGGATTACAGTATCAGTGTAGACCACATCCGTAACGTGGATTACAGTATCAGTGTAGACCACATCCGTAACGTGGATTACAGTATCAGTGTAGAACACCTCAGTAACGTGATTTACAGTATCAGTGTAGACCACATCCGTAACGTGAATTACAGTATCAGTGTAGACCACATCCGTAACGTGGATTACAGTATCAATGTAGACCACCTCAGTAACGTGATTTACAGTATCAGTGTAGACCACATCCGTAACGTGGATTACAGTATCAATGTAGACCACCTCAGTAACGTGATTTACAGTATCAGTGTAGACCACATCCGTAACGTGGATTACAGTATCAGTGTAGAACACCTCAGTAACGTGGTTTACAGTTTCAATATAGATCACTTCTGTAGCGAGATTTACAGTATCTGTTTAGATTACCTCTGTAACATAGTTTACAGTATCAGTGACCATATCTGTAACGCGGTTTATGGTATCAGCCTGCACCACCTCTGTAACGTGGTTTACAATATTAGTGACCATCTCTGTAACGCGGTTTATGGTATCAGTATAGACCACCTCTGTAACGTGGTTTACAATATCAGTGACCATCTCCATAACGTAGTTTACAGTATCTGTGTAGACCACCTCTGTAACGTGGTTTACAATATCAGTGACCATCTCTGTAACGCGGTTTATGGTATCAGTGTAGACCACCTCCATAACAGGGTTTACAGTATCAGTGACCATCTCTGTAACGTAGTTTATGGTATCAGTGTAGACCACCTCCATAACAGGGTTTACAGTATCAGTGACCATCTCTGTAACGTAGTTTATGGTATCAGTGTAGACCACCTCCGTAACGGGGTTTACAATATCAGTGACCATCTCTGTAACGTAGTTTATGGTATCAGTGTAGACCACCTCCGTAACGGGGTTTACAATATCAGTGACCATCTCTGTAACGTAGTTTACAGTATCTGTGTAGACCACCTCCGTAACGGGGTTTACAATATCAGTGACCATCTCTGTAACGTAGTTTATGGTATCAGTGTAGACCACCTCCGTAACGGGGTTTACAATATCAGTGACCATCTCTGTAACGTAGTTTACAGTATCTGTGTAGACCACCTCCGTAACGGGGTTTACAATATCAGTGACCATCTCTGTAACGTAGTTTATGGTATCAGTGTAGACCACCTCCGTAACGGGGTTTACAATATCAGTGACCATCTCTGTAACGTAGTTTACAGTATCTGTGTAGACCACCTCCGTAACGGGGTTTACAATATCAGTGACCATCTCTGTAACGCGGTTTATGGTATCAGTGTAGACCACCTCTGTAACGTGGTTTACAATACCAATGACCATCTCTGTAACGTGGTTTACAGTATCAGTGTAGACCACCTCCGTAACGTGGTTTAAAGTAACAGTATAGGCCACCTCCTTAACGGGGTCTACAGTATCAGTGTAGAGCACATCCATAACGTGGTTTACAGTATCAGTATAGGCCACCTCCGTAACGGGGTTTACAGTATCAGTGTAGAGCACATCCATAACGTGGTTTCCAGTATTAGTATAGACCACCTCCGTAACGGGGTTTACAGTATCAGTATAGGCCACCTCCATAACGGGTTTTACAGTATCAGTATAGGCCACCTCCATAACGGGGTTTACAGTATCAGTATAGGCCACCTCCGTAACGTGGTTTACAGTTTCAGAGTAGACCACCTCCGTAACGTGGTTTACAGTTTCAGAGTAGACCACCTCCGTAACGTGGTTTATAGTTTAAGTGTAGACCACCTCTGTAGCGTGATGTAAGGTATCACTGTAGACCACCTCTGTAACAAGGTTTACAGTATCAGTGTAGACCATCTCTGTAACGTGGTTTACAGTTTCAATGTGGAGCACCTCCCTAACGTGGTTTACAGTATCAGTATAGACCACCTGTACCGGGTCGTTTGACCGGTACATTTGTTACTTGTTGTCGTGGTTTGCCTGAGATCGCTCGTGCGCTGCCGTTTTGTTTACTTTCGTGGCCGTTGGCTCGGACTCTGTCGTTCCGTGATTCCGGCTCTCGGTCTGTCAGGTTGGTCTGTCGTTTGACCTGTCCTCGGCTGCCACTGTACACGATATGTTGTCTGGCTAAAGACTCTTACTCCAGGGTCCTTGAGTGGGACGTTGAACCCTCACCCTGCCGTCCGGATAAAGTTCTGCCATCTCTACTGCTAGCCTGGGCTGGGGACCATGTGATAGAGCAAGTTTCGCCCCTGATGCCCTCTTTACATCTTTGGATGGGGTTCTTTAGTCCTCAGGTCAGTGCGTTCCATTTTTGTTCCCGGCGGCTGAGCTGAGGGGTTGGCGATGAAGTTAAAAACAAAAAGAACTAAAATAAACAAGAAAATCTCTAGGCCACGGCCTACAAAACATTATTCTCAACAGTGTTTTTGATTTGGACACAGCCAGCTAAAGTTTTATAGGCCTAAAAAACCGTTTGTTAATTGTATAAAAACAAAAATTTTTATTACCTGTATTTTTATTGTTAATATTTAATTAGTTTATTTTATTGTTGCAGTTGTTTAAATTTTTTTTGTTAGACTCCTATTGTTTGAATTATGGTATTATTTATTTATGTTTAGGCCTAGTTATTAAGTTTATTTGTGTTATTTATCTTTGTTAGTTGTATTATTGAAGTGAATTTTTAATAGAACGGTACCGGGCTATATTTTATTTATTTTTTTTAATTTTAAATATTTGCCAAAAAGGGGATTATGTATTAACGTTTCCTCACTTTGCTTTAGTTCGGAGCTGCCCACGGATTCCGGCCCTGGTCTCGGTGGAATCATGGGATGTGGGTTAAATTGCCGGTAATTTGTTTTGTTCAACATTTCTAAAATGTTTTATAAAAAATTTTTGTGTCTGGTAACTCTGCAGATAGGCACATCTGTTTTGTATCTTTTGTTGTTTTGTGTATTAGATGTTATTCTTGTTTATTTTGGTGTACTTTTTGGTTTTTTGAGTGTATTATTGATATTGTGGCCTTCTGCCTGATTTTCTTAATTAGTGATTCTTTCTTTTTGAAATAAATAGCTTTTTCGCTCAGCTGCCGAGTTGTGATTTGACCTTCCGACTGCCACCCGTGATCCTATCACCTGTCTAATTTTGAGCCATCCCCCCAGTACGGCACGACTTCCAGTTTTGGGTGGGGGGATGGGTCTCACACCTCTGTAACATATTTACAGTATCAGTTTAGACCACCTCTGTAACGTGGTTTGTAGTATCAATTTA
Organism: Stictocephala bisonia; assembly: GCA_035578905.1. Taxonomy (NCBI): domain Eukaryota; kingdom Metazoa; phylum Arthropoda; class Insecta; order Hemiptera; family Membracidae; genus Stictocephala; species Stictocephala bisonia. The sequence goes on from JAQJVL010002188.1 coordinate 99,498, forward strand.
AATCACCTCTGTAATGTAGTTTAGGGTATCAGTGTAGACCACCTCTGTAACGTGGGTTACAGTATTAGTGTAGGCCAACTCTGTAACGTGGTTTACGGTATCAGTGTAGACCACCACTGTAACGTGGTTTATAGTATCAATTTAAATCACCTCTGTAACGTAGTTTTTGGTATCAGTGTAGGCCAACTCTGTAACGTGGTTTAGGGTATCAGTGTAGACCACCTCTGTAACGTAGTTTTTGGTATCAGTGTAGACCACCTCTGTAACGTGGTTTATGGTAACAATGTAATAAAACAGTTTCACATATAATACATATAAGGATGACTGTGTAACATTCAATATAATGTCGAATAGTGAAAATTTTAGCTTGTAGTTAATCTGACTAAGAAATTTAATACAAGTATTTAAATAGCGTCATATCTGACGTAGCGGCGATACGCCTTTAGTATCGGACACGAGACACAAAGAATTACCGGCTGATGAAAGGCTAGTATCGTTTTTCAATAATGACGGGGATTGAAGGTTTAGTGTGTCAGCTTTGTGACAAGGAGGGATGGAATGTCAGTGTCGACTGTCTTTGTCATTGTACACCCCCACCCCACCCCTTACAGTCGTTACTACAGCTGATCGGCTCCGATATCAGACCACTCATTACAGTAATGATTTTTCACTTTATTTTTACTTTGTAACCTGCAGCATATTTATAATATATTTCATCACATCAATAACAATAGTGATATTTATGGGTTGCACAATCAATTTAAAAAAGATTTACAATAACACAGTGAACAATGTTACTGTAAATTTAGTTTTAGCTCAATTTAAACTTCTTCCCTAATAATTGAGATGTCCTTCCCAGTAACTAAACGTTTCACAGAGCAATAGTTTAGAACAAATCAATCTTACGAGCTAGATAGTAAAATTTAATTCGGAAAGTTTGTTCGCTGATGAATACAAGAGAATCAAGGGGTTGGAGGTGAGGGAACACGTTACAGCCGGCGGTCCATTCCCGTTGTTCCTTGATGCAGTGTTATTCTAAGTGGTAAAAGGCATAATCTGTATTCATATACGATGTTCCCGACAAAGTATATTTTAAATTCATTCTGTTTACTACCTTTTCCGATAAAAGTATAATTTATCAGTATAAATTTCGACACTATTAAGGATACTAATAATAATTTAATAGGTACTCAAATGCAAATTTTTTTACTCCTTAAACTACAGCAAGTATTGGTTTCATGAGGATTGTAGGGTCTAGCAGCCGGTGTTACGCTTCATGCTACTTCAGGCACTTCACACTCTTCAAACATTCCTCAATCCTAAATGGCCTTAATATGTAACTTTTTTTCACATATTTAATAAACGTATAAAAGTTATACGTCTAAGTTATACGTCACCACCTACAATAGCGCTCCTTGATTACGAGGCTGTAATGTAGCCGATTTGTTTCCAACTTACTTGAAAATATGCTAGTAGATGGGCCGATGGGCCAATGCCACTGTACGTGTACGGGTGAGTGAGATTACCACTGTACGTGTTTGGGTGGCGAAATACCACTGTACCTGTATGGATGGGTGGGTCCAATAGCACTATACGTGTATGGGTGGTCCATTTCTATCGTACGTGTATGGTTTAACATTTGTACATAAATGCAACTGACGTCATGATTGTAATGACACGCCCACTCATACGTGGTCTTCTAACCTGTATATGAATTAGTCAAATAAATAGTAAAAGTTTCTAAAATTTCACGTTGGTTTTCATTTTATCCTTTCTGTTATTTACTTATTTCTTTATGCATAATCTTATAAGTTTACCAAATAGTGAAACTAAAAGTAAGAACGATTTTGTTTTACTATTATTACTATTATCAGTGTTCATACTTAATATTTATGTTTCTATATAATAAAAATACATATAACTAAGTCATTCTATGGAATATAAACATTCAATAAACATTTAAATACCTATTATAAAACTGAACCGAAAAAACATTATGTACAAACTGTTAAATGATTTCGCTATTTCTGGAGTCTACTAACTACATCATTGGCTCAATTCAAAAGTACCATTCGAATCTTTGCTATGTACTTGGAGAAACATCGTGCTCAATCGTCACTATATTGCAATGAAGGAAGTTCAATTAATCTTCTTTATATACCAGTGGGCTTTAATTTACGAGAGACACACACATTAAATATTTATTTTAATCTAAACAAAGGAAAAATGGACGGGCATAGTATCTTTGTGTATCCTTCTCAAATTATTAAACAGACCCAGGTCGGAATCATCAGTCCCACCTCGACTACGATGGGATTCTCGTTTCGTCCCTGCCAAGTGGGATCTGTAGTTTTCAGGAAACGTTTTGAAACTTTTGACTCTCACCATTCAAGTCGCCTAAACAATCGTATCTCATGGATGGAAGAACTATACAAAATTCATGTCGACTATATAATAGATTATCTAACAACAATATCAAACGATTATTTTTCACATACAATACCTCTAGGAACGTTAAAAGCACCACCACCTCCAATTACTTAATAAAGTGGAAATCGTTACTGTAATGAGTAGTTTGATATTGGAGTCGATCAGCTGTTGTAACGACTTGCGGGGGAGGGGGTGTGGTGACAGACAACGCTGACTGTTCATCCTCCCCGTGTCACTGTACACCTCCAACCCATCCTTGAAGAGTCCAGTTACTTTGATGGATAAAGTATGGCAGAACTAAGTGATTAATTTACAAGTATTCGGTTTTAATTCATGGTCGACTGTCGTGTCCATATACACACGGCATGTTAAATAGTGAATAAATCCGCTAAGCCGGAATAAATGGGCGTGGAAACGGACGGGCTGTCTAAGACATAGACTGTGGACAGGTCAATAAGGTGCAATTTAAAACCTTAATGGACTAATTTAAATTAAATTAAATATTGGCATGTAAAGATAAAAAAGGGCATGTGATATATATAAAATTGTTAAGAAATTAAAAAAAATCAAAAATAGTTTGGGAATTTCAGGGTTAAGTAATGTAAACTATGATACACTTCGTAGATATATTTTAAAATGAAATGTTAAATTATTATCCTTTTATATAAATAATTTACATAAAAGAATAATACGTGCAGCAGTTTTTGTTAAAGTAAGTTCTCTTACATTTTTGGGTCCATATTAACGATTAAGGTCTCAAGAAAATTGGTAGGTGTCTAGTAACCCAGAGTAGCAGGACGACCTCTGTCTAGTAACCCAGAGTAGTAGGACGACTTCTGTCAAATAACCCAGAGTAGCAGGACGACCTCTGTCTAGTAACCCAGAGTAGCAGGACGACCTCTGTCTAGTAACCCAGAGTAGCAGGACGACCTCTGTCTAGTAACCCAGAGTAGCAGGACGACCTCTGTCTAGTAACCCAGAGTAGCAGGACGACCTCTGTCTAGTAACCCAGAGTAGTAGAACGACTTCTGTCAAATAACCTTAAGTAGTAGGACAACCTCTGGCATGTAACCCTAATTAGTAGGGCAACTTCTGTTAAGTAACCTTCAGTGGTAGGACAACCTCTATCATGTAACCCTAAGTAGTAGGGCAACTTCTGTTAAGTAACCTTCAGTGGTAGGACAACCTCTATCATGTAACCCTAAGTAGTAGGGCGACTTCTGTTAAGTAACCCTCAGTGGTAGGACGACCTCTGTCAAGTAACCCAGAGTAGTAGGACGACCTTTCTCAAGTGGCCCAGAATAGTAGGACGACTTCTGTCAAGTAAGCCTGGTAGTAGGACGACTTCTGTCAAGTAACCCTGAGTATTAGGACGACTTCTGTCAAGTAACTCTGGGTAGTAGGACGACTACTACCAAGTAACCCTGAGAAGTAGGACGACTTCTGTCAAGTAACTCTGAGTATTAGGTCGACTTCTGTCAAGTAACTCTGGGTAGTAGGTCGACTACTACCAAGTAACCCTGAGTAGTAGGACGACCTCTGTCAAGTAACCCTGAGTATTAGGACGACCTCTGTCAAATAGCCCTGAATTTTAGGGCGACTTCTGTCAAGTAACTCTCTCTATTGCGTCGGGACCGAGACCCTTTTGTCCCACGTCCCGATGGAGCCCTGGCCGAGACGCGTATTGTGCCGTTACTTTGACTTCTAAAGTTAATTCATATTTTACCAGGCTATTTTAAGAAAAGTGAAACTTCAATTTTTACGCGCACAATTGTATGCATGGAATAGATCCAACTAATTCGTTTATTTTATTTTTCTCGTGATAGTAAGTGCTTCATTTTAAATTTATAGTTGGTCACTGTTTGTTTTGAGTTGATTATCAATCAAAGCCACTGGCCTAAATTTGGCTGACGTGTAAGGGGAAGGTATAGTCATCAAATTTTCTTCCGGGGGGGGCGGAGGGGGGTTGCTCAAACACATGGTTCCATCCCGATGTTTTCTTCAGAAAAGGTTGTAACTGAGTCGGCGTCTTATCGGTAATAAATCATCAACGCGTATATAAGCAATAATAAAACATTATACAGGGTGTCCCGGAACTCTCTGAAACTTTGCAGCAAAAATTGTTCCTTAGGTCAAGACATACATATTTCATAACATAAACATCGGTCTACGGTCACTACTAGTGGTTTACTGTCTGTCTGCATGTGTTTTTACAAATTAATTTATAGCTCAAGAACTATTTAAGATAGAAAATTCTAATTTAGTGTGCATGTGTAATTTAATAATTTAAACAAGGGAATAAAATATCATTGCTCTAAATTAATTCATTTCAAAATGGCGCTCTTTTTAATTCTTTAATCTCAAATTTCACGAAAACCGTTATAGCTGTAAAAAATTAAAAGTTAATTAAAAATGCACAATAAAAATACAAATAAAACAACACCTTGTTTACTGAAATCGAATAATAAATAACCCAGATGTGACAATTTTTGTAAATCGATGTTATTTCCATAATACAACAATGCATACCTAAACATAGTTTAACTGCAAATATGAGGCGCTGCGCATTATTAATCAGCTGTTTTATATCCACTTTGTGCTATCAATGAGTCAGCTGTTTATTATTAAGGAATTATTTAAAAATATAATGGCAGATATTTCCACAAAACAAATTTATAAAAGTTGCTCAAAATGACGGCCTAAAACAAGATTTCACAGTCTCCAAAATTAAACTACAGATCGACGAACTCGTTCAAAAATATTTACATTGTACTGAATTCTTGCTGCAGCATCTACAGTTCTGCCAACTAAGGCCATTTCACTCTCCACTGGTGTGCCGTGTACCAGCTCTTTCAAGTGCCTTCACAGAATAAAGTCTAATGGTTTGAGGTCAGAGGATCTGCCAGGCCAACGTACAGATCCACCACGTCCCATCCACCTCTGCACAAATGTAACAATTTACGTAGCTGACGCTCATCCCAAAATGAGCTGGAGCTCCATCATGTTGAGACCACATATCATGTCTGATATGAAGTGGCACGTCTGCTATTAATTTATGGAAGATGTCTCTGGGAAAAACAAGGTACATAGGGGCATGAAATATGTTAGATAAAATGTAGGGTCCTATTAAAAGATATTCAAGTTCGTTTTGGATTATCATTAGCCACGTCATAAAAGTTCTAATTCCACATGCAGTTCACAGTTTCCTTACTTGTATCGTAATTTATATTTTTAATCATATTCTTAGCTGTTTAATTAAAAAAAAACAATACTACTATATTAAAACAAATTATTGACAATTAACAGCTAATGCTTACTTTTCCTTTTGTCAACAATGCGTTACAAATGAACATCTGATTCAAAATTCAAATTAAATAGCTCCTAAATCGTCGACTCATTGTTAAAATGAAGTGAATATAAATAGCTGATTAATTTGCAGCGCCTCATATTTGCAGTTAAACTATGTTTAGGTATGTATTGTTGTATTATGGAAATTACATTGATTTACAAAAATTGTCACACCTGGGTTATTTATTATTAGAGTTCAGTAAATAAGGCGTTGTTTTGTTTGTCTCTTGATAGTGCACTTTTTACCTAACTTTTAATTTTTTATAGCTATAGCAGTCTTCATGAAATTTGACATTAAAGAAAATATGTTTAAAAGGCCTCCATTTTGAAATGAATTAAGTTACATCAATGTTATTTTATTCCCTTTTTTAACTGTTAAGCTACACATGTATACTAAATTTGAAGTTTCTATCTTAAATAGTTCTTGAGTTATAAAATAATTTGTAAAAACACATACAGACAGACAGTAAACTAGTCACCGTAGACCCATGCTTATACTATGAAATATGTCTTGACCTAAGGAACAATTTTTGCTGAAAAGTTCCAGAGTTCCTGAACGCTCTGTATTTTAAAATGGGATATTGTAGTGATGAGGAGTTAAAAAAAAAGTTCTCTCGTCGAAGGACACATAACGTGATGTACTGACCCAAACACCGACAATATTTACAAAGCCTTCTATTCACGTACGATTTGCGATTTGGACGAAAAGTAGGTTGGGCAACACCTGCAAGACGGATGGGAGGAGGGGTCTACAATTTTCTGGGAGTTGCCAATAGAGGAGAGCACTGACCGATGCAGGAGTTGGGGAAGTAGCGTCTGTTATTAGGCTAGGAGAGGAGTTCGTGTAATTATACAGCTCTTGTAAGTCGGCTTGGCTTCTTCGGACTGACCATCGGGACACGGGTATGCACATCATATAGACACGTGTGTTGCGTAAATTTACTAATCAGCGCGCAATAGTCTACGACTTTAGATAACATAGTCATATCGATGTACTGATTGGAACGAAATTGGGTCAAACACAAATATGATCCCGCCTCCACCGAATACTTCACATATTTACCTTTTATAAAAATAATACATAAAATTTTATTGTGATTGTTATCTTTAATTAATGTCGTCACTTTAATTAGATTAGTTTAAAATATTTAAGCTAATTAGTAAAGCGCCAGGTATTCATTATTTTAATAAATCAAATATAATTAAAGAAATTATATGAATTTTCATTTAAATTTTTTTGCCAACTCGTTCGGAGAATTGCCCATGAAGCAAAAATGTTTTAAGCCATAATTTCGTATGCTACATTTACAAAAAAATATATATACTTTTTTACCCTCGTCTTTTTTTGTACATTGCAGCCAGCCGTCAGAATCACATTTACATAAAATTAACAAGCTATTGCGGGGTGTCTGTAATGTACACGAATCAAACTATCAGAAGTCTTTCTTATTAATAATTAAAACAAATCTCGTTGCTGACGGGATTTTAAACCTAACACCAACTAATCAATAAACTAAAACTTCGAATGCTAATTAAAGTTTTTGCCTCTGGGAATAATGGGCGTAGTGTATAGAGTGCGGCAGATCAAATGACGGCGACGCGAGCAAATTGAAATATAACACCACATCGACACCAGATACTGCAGCAATTAAATACAGTACTAATGGCACTGGCATGACTCAAAATACACCAGCTGTAGTTGTTTGGATAACTTTACTTCGGCTCAGCTGTCCCAGTATTAATATCCGGTAACAGCTGATACGCCAGTGCAGCCAACTTAATAAATTAAATGTTCACCATACACACGAGGTTAAATTGTTATACAAACATTGGCGTTTTAATTAAAAACTTGTGTGTATTGTTTGTTTTATCAGATTACCGTTTGAATCAGAAGAAGAAGGCATAGTTCCAACTAAATAACCCAAAATTTAACTATTCATTTTTTCACAGGCAATTGATATGATTGGAAACAAACATCAAAACACAAAAACATTTCTGTACTGATCCACTTAAAATCTATGATTATCATTTCATGAGATGTGATTAAAAATATACATTTATTGACAATAACTAATACAGTCACCTCAAAAAAATTTAAATCATGTAGGAAAATAAGTTTGTATAGAAAGCTACCAAAATTTATAATATATATATTTTTTAACTCCAAAAGAACAAAAATTTTAATATCTATGTTATTTATAAACCCTAAAAGTTAACTTTAATAACTTTGATTTTTTTTAAATTAATTGAAGTTGTTATTGATTTTGACAAAGAAAAAAAATGCATTTAAAAGGAGTTTACATTAACATATTATAAGAAAAAAACTATTGTTTATCTCTTCAATGAGGAAGACAAAATGATTCATTAAAAAAAAGCATTTGGCAAACCAAGTTCTTATTTTATTTTATTTCCAGCCCTGTTTTGTATGACCTGACTGCAAGACTTTTAAAAACTTATCTCTAAAAAATATTATTTAACACAAGAAGTATCTCTCCTTACTATTTATTTGCACAAATTTACTGAAACCTTAGTTTCACATAAACTTAAGACATATCTAGTCAGTATTAAGTTTGTTTTATTGTATATTTAGTAACCAAATTGAAAATTTCTTCTGTTTTGCTGCAGTAAGTGTCCCAGCCGGCTGCCTCTCATGTGCTTGGTGTCGCAAGGTCGGGCCAGCCAAACAGTTTGCTCTGAAAACCTCTTCACCACGAGGTCACAAGGCTTTCTGCTCAGAGGTATGCTTCACTCAATGTCGACGCGCCAGTTTCAAGCGCAACAAGACCTGCGACTGGTGTCGTCACGTGAGACACACTGTCAACTATGTTGACTTTCAGGATGGAGATCACCAATTACAATTTTGTAGGTAGGTCAATTTCCATTCAGTTAAAATAAAAGATGATTTTATATGAGTGGAATTTAGAAAATGTGTAAAAAATATAAAAATCTTTCTATTTAGTTATAAGGGGATCTGGATAAACATAAACACGCATGTTATATAATTTTAATAAGAATAGTTCAATGCTTTTTATCTAGCATACTTTTCTAGATACTAAGGTTATGGTTTGCTCGCTTTAAAGATTTTATTGTAAGATAGGATTTTTATAACTAAATACAATGCTGCGGGCTATAAACTATTTCTCATATTCAGCAATATATTTATAATAGTAAGTAGGTAATTAAATATTATAAACTACAACTTTGTGTAAAAGTATGCTTTTTATCATTCACAGAAAGTACAAATAAGATGAGATGCGGCCAATTTAAAAACTGTTGAATTCAAAAATTAAAGCTTCACGTAGTTTTATACAAAATATTGCGATTTTCCAATATTTAGCACCTACTATGGGTTAAATATGAATAAATAAACGTGTAGTAGCGTCATGAAAAATGTTTTGAATTACCAAAAGAGGTAGAGTTGTAGAAAAGAAAGATATGATATAAATAATGGTGATGTTAGTGTGAAATAATTGAACAGATTGGACTGTAAAAGCAAGCATAAAAAGCTAGAATACAGAAAGTCAAAAGAGCACTGCATTAACACAAAACATTTACAACAAAAAATCAATATCAATCAATACAAAAATCTGTCACTACAAGACAGTAATCGAACTGATGGCACTATACGCAAGTGAAACTCTAGCACTTAACAGAAAGGACAGTTAGAAGGACTGAAGATAGAAAAATCATTCGAAAAATACTAGGCTCGAGAAAAACAGAGGAAAGATACAGGCTGCAAATAAAAAGCAACCAAAAAACACTCAAAATTTGAAACAGACGCGATTGATGAAACATATACCCAACACAGCAACGACACTAAAAAGCACAACTAATTGGGTAATACAAACACAAAAAGACATTCAAACAGCAAACAAAACAAGAAAAAATCTTAGATAGAGACACATTAAAATATATATATATATATATATATATATATATATATATATATGGAAAGTTGAACCAGAGCCAGAGAACCAAATGGTCTGATGAAAGAAAGCAAGAGTTTAGTCTGATAACGAAACAATGCTGGAGAGAAAGAAAGAGTTAGTTAATGTTGTTTAGGGTCTTCTTTCATGGGAGTTTTACTGCCTAAACAAATAAATAATGTTGATGTGATAGATTAACTCAATCTGTAGTAAAAGGTACATGCAGGATTGAATATGAATTTAATGTCATAGAATATTTAGATTAAATTGTACAATCATGGATTTGACCTCAAATCTTAGTTAATGGTTTTTGTTAATGATGGAGGGTTAAATTGTGGAAGTAGTTCATCATTCACTTTTCAAAGCCTAATTAGCCTTTTTGTAGAACTTAAAACATAACAAAGAGATTTTTAATTTAAATTTAATAATATTGTGTTGATTTGTTATGCTATTATACATTTTTTACATTGTTCACAGTGACAAATGCTTGAATCAGTACAAGATGAATATTTTCTGCAAGGAGACACAAGCTCACCTCCAATTGCACCCCCATCTAAAAGAAGCAGCTGGAGCTTCAGGGCCAGCAGTAAATAGTGCTACAGGAGCCCCTTCCAGCTCAGCAGGGTCTACCCTTATCACTCCAGAGCTGTGGATGCGTGATTGCCGTTCAGAATCTCCAGACTCTGACAAATCCAGGTCTCCAGAGAGGATACCATCCCCCATAATTGAAATTACTACTTCAACTCCATCAAAAGCAACCCCTCCTTCATCTCCTGGAGCAGAAGATGATCTCAAGCCTACAAACTTGACTATTTCTCCGAAACCACTAATTTCTCCACCAGTAGCTGGGCAAAAATCTTCAAAGAGGGAGAACAGTCATAAATCCAGAAGGATAACTAAGAATAAAAGAACATCAAAAGTTATTGCACCAATTGTTATGCCTCAGGTTGAAGTCAACACAAACTCTTCTTCACCAAGAAGTACGAATAGTGGATCCCCTCCTAAAACATTACCTCCTCCTTTGATACCACACATGCCTCCTTATCCCCTACCACCAAATCCGCTACTTCCTCCAGATCACCCGTTGCATCGCCCTCCCTTCCTCAATCCAGGTTTCTTCCCACCTCCTCACATTCTTGCAGAATTGGCTGCAAGATTTCCTCTACCTCCTCGACCTCATATTAGGAAACCTAACCCAACCAACAACTTGCCACCATTATTACCTCTAAATCAAAACATTCGATTCCCACCTCCAATGGGCTTCACTTCCCCCCCTCAACCCCCACCACCAGTTCCGCAGTCCTTATTACCCCCTCCAACTCTTATGGTGCCGTATCCAGTGCTAGTTCCTATTCCTATCCCCATTCCTATACCAATTCCTATTCCACCAAATTTTAAATTAAGAGAGCAAATGAAAAATGATGAACATTCAAATACAAATAATATTTCAGAAACTCCAAATATTAAGATAGAAGCTCAAAGCCCACCACCTCAAACTTCACCTTCAACAAATGTTAATCTTTCTCAACCAATAAGAAAACGGAAAAGGCCCGAGTTACCTTCAGATGAAGAGTTGTTACATAAACAGAAATCTGTCCCTGCCTAATACTATTGCTATTACTTAACACAAACCCTTACATATAAATGTTTAGTACAAGAAAACAGATTTTATCAATATTTATTAAATTATTTTTGTTGTAAGAAATACTTTTTGAGAAAACCAGTCTTAGAAAAAGGTATAATATTCTTATAGTAAATAATATTGAAGTTTTAAAGCAACAAATTTGTATGAAATTTTCAAAGCCAATTTTGTCGATATTTGTATTGTTTTTCAAAATAAGCACCGGTGTTATTTTAAAAATATTTTATTGGCCAGTAAAAAAAGGTAGCTATCTCTGTTTAAATATTATCCAATAAGAATAACATTTTATATGAGTAAAATCAAGATGTACTTACTTGATATAATATTTATGGAACTTCTAGTAGTTTGAGTGGTATTATAAAATAGTACATATAAATTGGTCTAGCAGAAGATATGTTGGCTAATGTAAGTGGTATACAACCTTTGGAGTCAGTTAGTTATACTTCTACATAACTTTCTATTTTTCATAAATATTATATTTATCGAAAAATTTTAATGTTCGCAAAAGATGAAAATCCCTTGTTTTAAATTATGCTACTTAATTGATGTGAAGTGTAATTTTGAAGATTTAATATTATTGTATCACTAAATTATTGTACTTTTCAAAAACCAAAACAGTAGAATTGTATTATTTTTTGTTATTTATTGACAGTTTCCTATTTCCACACAAGGAACTGAGGAAGATTGCTATAGAATGATAGCAAATTATTTCCATTTAATGATAGCACAAAGAAACTGAGAAAATTTGTTGCAAGAAGAGCAAGTTGTCAAGAAATTCTTCCATTGGTGGTAGGATTATAAGTTTCAAGTAAATGCAGTAATATAATATGATTTTACCTGATGCATTTATAGAAATTTGATCTTCTTTATTCAACGAATTTATAAAACAACTTCAATTGCTAAATACAATTCAGAGAAGCTACTTTGATCATTTAATTCCACTCAAATCCTCATAATTTTGATAAATACAAGATAATTGATAGTAACTATATAAAAACTAAAATAATTGAAAGTTAATTGTATGGGAGAATAGTCCACTTGTATCTTATACTGTATATAATAGAATAAACAATAGTACAAAAGGCAGGTTGATATTTAGACATATAGAAAAAGCAGTTTGTTTAACATGAGGTTAGGTTATAGGGCATCAAGCTTGTACTTCAAGTAGAAATTTACTTTAGAGTGTAGCCCACCTACACAGTGCATATATAAAGACACAATACAACCTGACATAATGGATATTGACAATTTGTGCTAGCTCTGCTGTCTGATCACATTAAAAATGTGTGTGAGAAAATATACTGGATTGCCTGTAAGTTTGGACTTGTTTGGTTTAAATACAAACATATGGTAAATGATTTAGACACAGCGATGTTTATTGTTTACTCCACAATGTTGTTCAAATAACTTTAAATAAAGACTGCGATTTTCAAGTTTGTGATTACAATGAATATTATATTTAGTTAGAGTAATTTATTTATTTACATTTTTAATATCTATTTGTTTAATATGAATAAAGTTTATTTAGTGTACTTTATTTTATTTACTTTTTATTTATATTTTTCTTCTTGAATATAATGAAAATGGATATGACGAGGTTTAAAAGATCATATAGAAAGAGTTTTATAAAGAAGAAGTTAATTTGCAAATTGACTGAAGTTTATTTGTAAATTGAACTTAAAAAATTTCTTAAAAACTAAGGTTATTCATAATACAGCAAGTAATAATAATTAATTAATTGATTTACACACCAGGCTGACCAATACCTGACATAAACATATGTTTATAATCTTGCTCTTACTGATAAACAAACAGGTCCAACCTTACAGGCAATCCAGTGTACTTTCCCACACTCATTCATAACACTGCCAGACGATAGTATGTTAGTGGACTTAACCTCTATGATAAGTTTCATGGTGCCTTATCTCTCCCACCACTTTTAGTCTAACATGAGGATTTGTAACTACAGGGTGAATGGTACGTGGTGTTTAAAAATTTAAGGGCTTAAACTACATGCTTGGGGCTACTTAAAAACGCAAATTTCAGTTTTATATGCCAAATGGTTAGAGTGGTATGTTCAAATTAAGATTTTTTTTAAATCGTGGACCTAACCACAAAAAAGCGTTATTACTTACACAAAAAATTATATTTTTTAAACTGTGACACCATTTTTGAAATCTATATTAAATTTTCAACAAGAATAATGAGCTAGTAAGATGCCTAAATTAAGGTTGGTATTTAAAATTATGGGTTAAAGTAAAAAAATCATATTTTTGTAAAATGTTAAACAATGTTTTACGCGTGGTTACTAAATTATGGTAACGGACATAATGTGTCAAACCATACAGAAAACTGCGTAATTTAATGTTCTATTCAATAGTATAATTGTGATTTTAATTATTTTGTTTCGTCATCGAAAGCGTTAGGTGAAACTGAATTAAAACACAGTTTGCAGAAAACTTGAAGCTTTGACTATTTATTACAAGAAAGATTATAATACTTTGATTTGACATAATATTAAGACATACTAATTACATTCGTAAAAATAATTGGAAAAAAGGTCAACTTAAAAGAATAAGATTTACAAATGTTGTTCAAACTGCCTTCCTCCATTTATGATGCAGGCCCGTGCTCTTTTGTGCATTTGTTGAACTGTCACTTTTGTAGAGACTTCTTGGTGCACTACTCCAGCAGCCGCAGTTATTCTCTCCCTCAGGTCTTGTTCTGTGTTGATAGGTGCAGAATGGACTTTTTGTTTCATCCATACCCATACACAGAAATCCATAGGACTAAAGTCCGGCGATCTAGCTGGCCACGGTACGGTCCCACCCCGTCCAATCCATGTAGGATAATAGAGCGTCAACCAGTGACGCACTTCTGCGGTGAAATGCGGTGTAGCTCCATCTTGATGGAAAATGAGACTGTCTCTTTTTTCTTGGTTGAAATGGTCTAGCAGCAAAGGGAGACCTTGCTGTAAAAAGTCCAAAAAGCGTTCCCCGTTAAGGTTTCCCTCGAAAAAATGTGGGCCAATAAGCGTTTCACCTACTACCCCAACCCATACCATAATGTGAAATCTACTTTGAAAATATCGTTCTTTGGTTGCTCTTGGGTTATCTTCCGCCTACATGTGCATATTATGTGTATTAAAGATTCCTTGTCTTGTAAATATGGCCTCATCTGTCCAAAGGATCTTTTTAAAGAAATGATACTGCTCAATTGAGCAACCATCTACAGAACTGAACACGAGGAGCGAAGTCTTGAGCTTCAAGTGCTTGTACAGGCGTGAAGTGGTACGGATGAAACTTGTTTCTATGAAGAATATCCAACACTTTCCACTGTGAAACATTTAGTTGAGCCACAATTGCTGTACTACTAGTCTCTGGGTTTTTTTGAAAGGTATTTAGAATCAATTCTTCAACACCTACATCATAATTAACTGGACCTACCTCAGAAGACTTTCTTTGAACTTTTCCACTTTCCAATAACCTCTGGTGAAGTATAGTGAACACCTGTGGGCTGGGAGCTTTTCGATCTGGGTACCTTAAACTGTACTCTCTTTGCGCAGCAAGTGCATTGCCGTTACAAAATCCATAAACAAAGCGCATTTCTGCATATTCTCTGGTAGTGAACTCCATGATGCTACAGAACTCAATAGCTTATACACAGACCCAGTCTAAAGAGTAAACAGATAATGGATTCCAGTTTTCCTCGTGATAAGGTTGCTTTAAAAGAAACTAACTTTTGTTAAACTAAGCAGGTAGTGGAATTTCCCAGTCATTAAGGACAACAGACAAAACTATTGCTAAGGTTGGGGTGTATGCCGGGTCTAAGAATTGTGATAAAACCCCATTCGTCCCTGATTTACATGTGTTTTTAATCACATAACGTTATTTGAATGTCCAGTCCTAGTTGCTGGCTAGTAAGATAGTCTTACAATTTTTTAACCACTCTGTGTTTCTTTCTATTCAAATAATAATAAAAAATGGAACATTGTACGATAATACAAACAAAAGCATATCACTGGAACGAAGATTAAATTGTGCAGTTTTCTGTATAGCTTGACACATTATATCCATCACCACAATTTAGTAACTATGCGTAAAACATTGTTTAAAATTTTACAAAAATATGATTTTTTTACTTTAACGCATAATTTTAAATACCAACCTTAATTTACGCATCTTACTAGCTCATTATTCTTGTTGAACATTTTATGTAGATTTCAAAAATGGTGTTACAGTTTAAAAAATATTATCTTTTGAGTAAGTAATAAAGCTTTTTTTATGGTTAGGTCCACGATTTAAAAAAAACTTTAATTTGAGCATACCACACTAACCATTTTACATGTAAAACTGAAATTTGCGTTCTTAAGTAGCCCCAAGCATGTAGTTTAAGCCCTTAAATTTTTAAACACCACGTACCATTCACCCTGTATAAACTTTAAAGAAGAACAAAATTCCATTTTACAGATATGCATTATAAATTTAAAAAAAGAAGAAAATATTGATAAATATACTGCACAAAAGAGTGGGGTTGTATTATATAATAGATTCCTTTTTCACAATCTAGTATCTTATTTATTCGTATTTTAATTTTAGCTGTATTTGCTAATTTGACTGCATACTGCCAATTTTGAATAATGTATTTGTTAAGTATTTCTGTTTGTCAATGTTATTAGTATAGTTTTGCTTATGTACCTGATTGCTAGGTTTATTAGATTTAATATAAACATTTTTGTATTATTTTGTTTTATATTAGTGTTAATATATTTCAAATTATAAATTAATAAAACATAAATGTGTTACCTATTAAAAACATGTTAATATTTATTTAATGTTTTTCACAGTTTTTCTTTAAAAATAACCTTTTCTTGGCTAGTTTGAGATAAAGTACTATATCAAATTACTCAATCTTTTTACATTGAGCTCAGACAGAATATGTTATTGCTATTGTCAGACTCAAATTCTTTCATTGGCTGGTGTCGGTGAATGCTTCATGTACTTGGTCAAAATCTCATTAAAAAAAATTTAAGACCAAAGTATGGAAGAAACAAAATATTG
>JAQJVL010002189.1:0-72500 GCA_035578905.1 Stictocephala bisonia
TATTTACCATTTAAAAAATCGTAAATCTATGCTGAAGCCACTATATTCCATATTTACCAATGAAACTATCAATAACTAATAATTACTACTCATTTTCCAAATTACATAATAACTGGAGCATAACTGTTTATTTGGTTTAAATATTAAACCAATGAATACTTAGATAGTGTAAAGGAAATTAATAAATGAATTCATTCATACAGAGTTATTAATTAACCTATAACCAGTCCAAGCAGTTGAAACTTTCTTATTTATTCATTTATTTTATATTATTTAACATAGTAAATAATTTCCTTCAAAACACTCAAAAAAGGGAATAGTAAAATTTAAATATTCTCGCAAGAAAATAATTAATTTTCAGTAATAATTTACAGCTTTATTTAAAATTATATTTCAAACTTTAACAGAATAAACATCAATCAGGGTTAAGATTTAAAAATTAAAAAATGGTTAATTAGAGTATGAATTTACAAAACATTTACACTCTTCAACTCCATAGTAGTGTTTATATGGAGAAACATCGCCATTACTACTGCCACTGAAGGAGTTGTGTTATTGAAGATGAGAAATCGCGTATCTTGTTTTTCTCCATGGTGATTTAAAACTCATGTTTCAACAAATAAGAAACTGTTTTGTACCTAAAAGGATTTTTTCTTTTGTTCTATTATCATATAAAATAAACGTAATACGTAATTTGTGCACAAATTTCAGGAATTGATCCCATCGGACAAAACAAAGAAAGTCCCAGATATCCCTCATTTTATTTTATTTGTTCATTTTTTTTTTTACAAAATAATGTACAGCTTGTTAGTTTGAATTTGATAAAATAATCATCCATTTTAACAGTTAGTCCAAAAAATAAATAATCAACTAGTTATTGTATTCTTTGTCAAAATAGTGGTCTTATTAATATTTTAAAGTTAAACTCAAAACCATAAATATTTATGAAATTAGTCAGAAATAATATTTTAGTCGAATCAATTTCCAATGAAACGGTGTCAACATTCATACACCCTGTATATTTGTATTACTTATGGCATTGATTCATTTTGTGTTAACATTATCCTTAAGAGTCCGCAGAGGATGTCAGAGGATGTCGGAGGATGTCAGAGGATGTCAGAGGATGTCAGAGGATGTCAGAGGATGTCAGAGGATGTCGGAGGATGTCAGAGGATGTCGGAGGATGTCAGAGGATGTCAGAGGATGTCAGAGGATGTCGGCCATGTTAGTTTTAGTCCCATAAATCAATGTTATTTTCGAACCGGAAATACGATCACACGTATTCAAACTAAACAGTTATTTTCAAATGATTTTTTCCCTAATAAATTCATTTGATCAAGAATGGAATTAGGCGTTGGATTTGCTTTCGGAATCCCTAATTAGTTTTTTAAACAAGAAATATAAAATACATTTAGTTTGAAGTTTATATTTTCATCTATTTTTCAAAACTAGACGTATGTATTCAAAAAAAATCATTAGGAAACCCAAAGCGTAATATGATAACATTTTAAATAGCACCTCTTATACAACGTTTGGTCTGTACATAGTAACAAAATATGGATTATCAAATAACATAGTTCTTAAGGGAATAAAAACAACATGGCCGACAGCCTCTTTAGGCTCTTAAGTGTTCACTGTGAAATTAATGAACTCAACTGAACACAACAGAAATGAGGGAAATTGCCCATTATTTGCCATTGCCTAGTTTCAATCACAATGTTCCGTAATCATACATAATGCGACACTCTTACTTTTTTATATCAGAACTAATTATATATTAAAATATTCTTAAACACGAAGTAATCACTAAGCGGGGCATTGGTATATTGTTACGACACTCTTACTTTGTTATATCAGAACTAATTATATTTTTTAATATTCTTAAACACAAAGTAAACACTAAGCGGGGCATTGGTATATTGTTACGACACACTTACTTTGTTATATCAGAACTAGTTATATTTTTTAATATTCCTAAACACAAAGTAAACACTAAGCGGGGCATTGGTATATTGGTACGACACTCTTACTTTGTTATATCAGAACTAATTATATTTTTTAATATTCTTAAACACAAAGTAAACACTAAGCGGGGCATTGGTATATTGTTACGACACACTTACTTTGTTATATCAGAACTAATTATATTTTTTAATATTCTTAAACACGAAGTAAACACTAAGCGGGGCATTGGTATATTCTTACGACACTCTTACTTTGTTATATCAGAACTAATTATATTTATAAATATTCTTAAACACTTAGTAAACACTAAGCGGGGCATTGGTATATTCTTACGACACTCTTACTTTGTTATATCAGAACTAATTATATTTATAAATATTCTTAAACACTTAGTAAACACTAAGAGGGGCATTGGTACATTGGTACGACACTCTTACTTTGTTATGTCAGAACTAATTATATTTATAAATATTCTTAAACACTAAGTAAACACCAAGTAGGCATTGGTACATTGGTACGACACTTTTACTTCGTTATGTCAGAACTAATTATATTTATAAATATTTTTAAACACTAAGTGGTGCATTGGTACATTGGTGCGACACTATTACTTTGTTATGTCAGAACTAATTATATTTATAAATATTCTTAAACACTAAGTAGGGCATTGGTGCATTTTTACGACACTATTACCTTGTTATGTCAGAACTAATTATATTTTTAAATATTCTTAAACACTAAGTAAACACTAAATGGGGCATTGGTGCATTGGTACAACACTATTACTTTGTTATATCAGAACTAATTATATTTTAAAATATTCTTAAACATGAAGTAAACACTAAGTGGGGCATTGGTGCATTTGTACAACACTATTACCTTGTTATGTCAGAACTAATCATATTTTTAAATATTCTTAAACACTAAGTGGGGCATTGGTACATTGTTACGATACTCTTACTTTGTTATATCATAACTATTTGTTTTAAAATATTCTTAAACACGAAGTAAACACTAATTGGGACATTGGTAGATTGGTACGACACTCTTACTTTGTTATGTAAGAACTAATTTTATTTTTAAATATTCTTAAATACGAAGTAAACACTAAGTGGGGCATTGGTACGACACTCTTACATTGTTATGTGAGAACTAATTATATTTTTAAATATTCTTAAACACGAAGTAAACACTAAGTGGGGTATTGGTACGACACTCTTACTTTGTTATGTGAGAACTAATTTTATTTTTAAATATTCTTAAATACGAAGTAAACACTAAGTGGGGCATTGGTACGACACTCTTACTTTGTTATATCAGAACTAATTATATTTTTTAATATTCTTAAACACGAAGTAAACACTAAGTGGGGCATTGGTACGACACTCTTACTTTGTTATGCGAGAACTAATTTTATTTTTAAATATTCTTAAACACGAAGTAAACACTAAGTGGGGCATTGGTACGACACTCTTACATTGTTATAAGAGAACTAATTATATTTTTAAATATTCTTAAACACGAAGTAAACACTAAGTGGGGTATTGGTACGACACTCTTACTTTGTTATGTGAGAACTAATTATATTTTTAATATTCTTAAATACGAAGTAAACATTAAGCGGGGCATTGGTACATTGGTACGACACTATTACTTTGTTATGTCAGAACTAATTATATTTATAAATATTCTTAAACACTAAGTAGGGCATTGGTGCATTGGTACGACACTATTACCTTGTTATGTCAGAACTAATTATATTTTTAAATATTCTTAAACACTAAGTAAACACTAAATGGGGCATTGGTGCATTGGTACAACACTCTTACTTTGTTATATCAGAACTAATTATATTTTAAAATATTCTTAAACATGAAGTAAACACTAAGTGGGGCATTGGTGCATTTGTACAACACTATTACCTTGTTATGTCAGAACTAATCATATTTTTAAATATTCTTAAACACTAAGTGGGGCATTGGTACAATGTTACGATACTCTTACTTTGTTATATCAGAACTATTTGTTTTAAAATATTCTTAAACACGAAGTAAACACTAATTGGGGCATTGGTAGATTGGTACGACACTCTTACTTTGTTATGTGAGAACTAATTTTATTTTTAAATATTCTTAAATACGAAGTAAACACTAAGTGGGGCATTGGTATGACACTCTTACTGTGTTATATGAGAACTAATTATATTTTTTAATATTCTTAAACACGAAGTAAACACTAATTGGGGCATTGGTAGATTGGTACGACACTCTTACTTTGTTATGTGAGAACTAATTTTATTTTTAAATATTCTTAAATAAGAAGTAAACACTAAGTGGGGCATTGGTACGACACTCTTACTTTGTTATATCAGAACTAATTATATTTTTTAATATTCTTAAACACGAAGTAAACACTAAGTGGGGCATTGGTACGACACTCTTACTTTGTTATGTGAGAACTAATTTTATTTTTAAATATTCTTAAACACGAAGTAAACACTAAGTGGGGCATTGGTACGACACTCTTACATTGTTATGTGAGAACTAATTATATTTTTAAATATTCTTAAACACGAAGTAAACACTAAGTGGGGTATTGGTACGACACTCTTACTTTGTTATGTGAGAACTAATTATATTTTTAATATTCTTAAATACGAAGTAAACATTAAGCGGGGCATTGGTACATTGGTGCGACACTCTTACATTGTTATGTGAGAACTAATTATATTTTTTAATATTCTTAAACACGAAGTAAACACTAAGCGGGGCATTGGTACATTGGTACGACACTCTTACTTTGTTATGTGAGAACTAATATTATTTTTAAATATTCTTAAATACGAAGTAAACACTAAGTGGGCATTGGTACGACACTCTTATTTTGTTATATGAGAACTAATTATATTTTTAAATATTCTTAAACACGAAGTAAACACCAAGTGGGGCATTGGTACGACACTCTTACTTTGTTATGTGAGAACTAATTTTATTTTTAAATATTCTTAAACACGAAGTAAACACTAAGTGGGGCATTGGTACGACACTCTTACTTTGTTATGTGAGAACTAATTATAAATTTTAATATTCTTAAATACGAAGTAAACACTAAGTGAGGCAATGGTACGACACTCTTACTTTGTTATATGAGAACTAATTACATTTTTTAATATTCTTAAACACAAAGTAAACACTAAGTGACACATTGGTACGACACTCTTACTTTATTATATCAGAACTAATATTTTTTAAATATTGTTAAAAACGAGGTAAACACTAATTCGGGCATTGGTATATTGGTACGACACTCTTACTTTGTTATATCAGAACCAATATTTTTTAAATATTCTTAAAAACGAAGTAAACACTAATTGTGTTATTGGTATATTGGTACGACACTCTTACTTTGTTATATGAGAACTAATTACATTTTTTAATATTCTTAAACACAAAGTAAACACTAAGTGACACATTGGTACGACACTCTTACTTTGTTATATCAGAACTAATATTTTTTAAATATTCTTAAAAAAAAACGAAGTAAACACTAATTGGGGCATTGGTGCATTGGTATGACACTCTTACTTTGTTATGTGAGAACTAATTTTATTTTTAAATATTCTTAAATATGAAGTAAACATTAAGTGGGGCATTGGAATACGAAGTAAACACTAAGTGAGGCAATGGTACGACACTCTTACTTTGTTATATGAGAACTAATTACATTTTTTAATATTCTTAAACACAAAGTAAACACTAAGTGACACATTGGTACGACACTCTTACTTTATTATATCAGAACTAATATTTTTAAATATTGTTAAAAACGAGGTAAACACTAATTCGGGCATTGGTATATTGGTACGACACTCTTACTTTGTTATATCAGAACCAATATTTTTTAAATATTCTTAAAAACGAAGTAAACACTAATTGTGTTATTGGTATATTGGTACGACACTCTTACTTTGTTATATGAGAACTAATTACATTTTTTAATATTCTTAAACACAAAGTAAACACTAAGTGACACATTGGTACGACACTCTTACTTTGTTATATCAGAACTAATATTTTTTAAATATTCTTAAAAACGAAGTAAATACGACACTCTTACTGTGTTATATGAGAACTAATTATATTTTTTAATATTCTTAAACATGAAGTAAACACTAAGTGGGGAATTGGTTCGACACTCTTACTTTGTTATGTGAGAAGTAATTTTATTTTTAAATATTCTTAAACACGAAGTAAACACTAAGTGGGGCAATGGTACGACACTCTTACATTGTTATGTGAGAACTAATTATATTTTTAAATATTCTTAAACACGAAGTAATCACTAAGTGGGGTATTGGTACGACACTCTTACTTTGTTATGTGAGAACTAATTATATTTTTAATATTCTTAAATACGAAGTAAACACTAAGCGGGGCATTGGGGGGAGGGCGGGGTACTTTGTCACAATTTTTACTTTTGATTTTTTCACCAAGTTTTGGTTTGTTTTTTAGCCAAATCAAATATGTTAATAGATAGTCCATACCTTTTTTCAAGTTATGAGAAATTATCAGATTTCTAGTAAGTATCTAAGTATTTGATAATATTTTTTTCCTAAGCACTTCAAGTGTGACAAAGTGCCCCATGGCAGGGTACTTTGTCACAAGGTATGGGGTACTTTGTCACATGTATTTTAAAGGGGAAGAACTTTAGCCACCAAAGTTTTAAAAAGTTTTTAATTACCTTATTTATTTTATAGGATTAATTTGTAATTCATTACATAATGACTAATAGACTACTGTATACTGTATAGGTATAAAGTATTAGAAGATTTACATTCTAATGATGTGAACAAGCTATTCATAGAAATAAGAACGTGTGATTATCACTAATGTAAATCCAAGAAAAGAAGAAGTTATAATAATTAATCATATAAATCAAACAACAAAATATAAACTAGTTAATTGCGATCATACAATGAAGAAACAATATTACTTAGTAACCTAGTTATACAGGCTTATTTACTTTGAAATTTTAATCATCTTTGTCTGCGTCACAATTTTCACAAACATAGAAGATGAGCCACGTCCACATTTCTCGTGGGCCCAGTCTTTGCACTTTGTACATTGTATCCATACTTCATTAGGAGCACTTTCATCATATTTGTCTCCACAAACCAAACATAAGGCATCCTCTTCATCTGATGACTCCAAACAGAGGACAGCGGACTTTTTGTTGCGCTGTCCTTCAATTTTTATTTTTTTACTAGGCACAAATGTTTTAGTACACTTCTTACTATCTTCATACAGCCTCTTTTTAGCATTTCCTTTCTTTTTGGTTGCAAGGCGTTATTCTCATTTATCTAATGTGACAAAGTGCCCCAAATGGTTTATGATAAAGTGCCCCGCGTGTATTTGTTTTGCTTCCGTGACGGTTTTACCAACTTAAAACTAACCTAACTTTAATAAATATACATTAATGTATAGCTAATAATCGTAAGAATAAGATAATATAATATTGACATACCTTGAATTGACTTTGGCAAAGTAATAAAATATCAAACACCAACAAAAAACTTTACTTGGAGAGGCTAAAAACAATAAAATTCTCTCTGTTCCGTTCACTGACACACCACGTGTTTGAGACTATCTGTACGGGGGGGTGGCAGCCTTGGGCAGCTTGGGATGGTAGTCAAATTTCCCTCCTCCATCCAAATTTCCCACAGTGGACCTTGTGACAAAGTACCCATGTGACAAAGTACCCCGTCCTCCCTACATTGGTGCGACACTCTTACTTCGTTATGTCAGAACTAATTATTTTTAAATATTCTTAAACACGAAGTAAACACTAAGTGGGCATTGGTACATTGGTACGACACTCTTACTTTGTTATGTCAGAACTAATTATTTTTAAATATTCTTAAACACGAAGTAAACACTAATTGGGGCATTGGTACGACACTCTTACTTTGTTATGTGAGAACTAATTATATATTTTAATATTCTTAAATACGAAGTAAACACTAAGTGGGGCAATGGTACGACACTCTTATTTTGTTATATGAGAACTAATTATATTTTTTAATATTCTTAAACACGAAGTAAACACCAAGTGGGGCATTGGTACGACACTCTTACTTTGTTATGTGAGAACTAATTTTATTTTTAAATATTCTTAAACACGAAGTAAACACTAAGTGGGGCATTGGTACGACACTCTTACTTTGTTATGTGAGAACTAATTATAAATTTTAATATTCTTAAATACGAAGTAAACACTAAGTGAGGCAATGGTACGACACTCTTACTTTGTTATATCAGAACTAATATTTTTTAAATATTCTTAAAAATGAAAT
Source organism: Stictocephala bisonia (assembly GCA_035578905.1). Classification (NCBI taxonomy): domain Eukaryota; kingdom Metazoa; phylum Arthropoda; class Insecta; order Hemiptera; family Membracidae; genus Stictocephala; species Stictocephala bisonia. The sequence continues at coordinate 8,318 of JAQJVL010002189.1, forward strand.
AAACACTAAGTGACACATTGGTACGACACTCTTACTTTGTTATATCAGAACTAATATTTTTTAAATATTCTTAAAAACGAGGTAAACACTAATTGGGGCATTGGTATATTGGTACGACACTCTTACTTTGTTATATCAGAACTAATATTTTTTAAATATTCTTAAAAACGAAGTAAACACTAATTGGGGCATTGTTACATTGGTACGACACTCTTACTTTGTTATATGAGAATTAATTACATTTTTTAATATTCCTAAACACAAAGTAAACACAAAGTGACACATTGGTACGACACTCTTACTTTGTTATATCAGAACTAATATTTTTTAAATATTCTTAAAAATGAAATAAACACTAATTGTGGCATTGGTATATTGGTACGACACTCTTACTTTGTTATATGAGAACTAATTACATTTTTTAATATTTTTAAACACAAAGTAAACACTAAGTGACACATTGGTACGACACTCTTACTTTGTTATATCAGAACTAATATTTTTTAAATATTCTTAAAAATGAAATAAACACTAATTGTGGCATTGGTATATTGGTACGACACTCTTACTTTGTTATATGAGAACTAATTACATTTTTTAATATTTTTAAACACAAAGTAAACACTAAGTGACACATTGGTACGACACTCTTACTTTGTTATATCAGAACTAATATTTTTTAAATATTCTTATAAACGAAGTAAACACTAATTGGGGCATTGGTGCATTGGTACGACACTCTTACTTTGTTATGTGGGAACTAATTTTATTTTTAAATATTCTTAATACGAAGTAAACACTAAGTAGGGCATGGTACATTAAAACCAATTTAATGTTTTTACGTTTTCAATTATTTTACTTTTTTTTAATATATTCTCGAGCCGTTAATATAAACTAACTCTCTGACGAAACTATTAAATCCAAGATATATTGTTCTACTTGTATATAACAACTACCCTTGGATAGTAGCTATTCAGATCCAGATGTAAATATTGGTGTACCTTAAGGTACAGTTCTTGGACCATTAATATTCATCCTTTATATTAATGAGTAAACTAATGTACCTGAAGAAGGACAATTATTAATTCAGATTACACTAATTTTTACAATACTCATTTCGGTAACCCAAACTTATAATTAAGTTCATATATTACAATTCCAAAGTTAATGAATGGCTCATTGATAATGGATTAGTTACCATTAATTAAAAAAATCAGCTAATATTATTTTGAAAAAATCTTTTTAGTAAATCATGAAGAGAATTTTTTTAATCAATCCCTACATTAGCTTCTATTTCTATAATTTAATGTGCAACCTATATTCATACAAATAAACCAAAATTTAAAGTAATAGATATGCATATTCACAATTAAATAAACCACTACTAGCTTGAGATTACATTCTTCGTTTAGACCGAAAGGAAACTATATTGGAGTCAAAATATATAGTAAAATGTTATAAGATATCAAAAATATAAGAAATAAAACAAATGTATTAGGAAGCGTGTTTATACGATTATTAGAAAACAATGTTAGAGTAAGTGTTACTTTTATGAAAAAATAGTGTTATTAACATCTTTTCATTATTTGACAAATTAATATAACCACATTAATTTGGCAACTAAGCTATATCTTAAATATAAAATATTCGAAAAATTAAGGAAATAAATTAAACAATCATAATATATTTCCTTTGTACTCGTATGTGAGATTGAAAATACTATTTCTACAAGAAATTTCTTTCCAGACAAAAAGGAAAATCAGAAGCTTAAAATTAATTGTTAAACAAAAATAATTATAAAAATAAACTTTTTATAATTATATTTTTACAATTATAAACTACAAGTTATTTGATTATTTATTTAAGTATGCCAATTAAAATTAGCACACTTAGATATGTAGATTACCTCCACTGAGCCTCTTACAGTCAAGCTCTCACACACAAGCAGGAAAGTTCTAAGGATAACGCTGTGAAGGAGGCCAGCTTTCCTCTTGGGGTTATTATAAACCCACTTTCTAAATTAAGACATTAAAACTTTTTCAATTTAAATATTTATAATGCACAACTACCCTTGTTTCGCTACGCGTTTCGACAGTTATCGGTTTGCTTGTATAAGCAACTTATTCAGATTTGGTAATATAAATTCCTCCTTGTTATAACTAGCATCAGCTGTTGAAAACGTTGTTCACAAACCTGGTTATTGTTTATATAATTAATGTTCCTAATTGACTCTTACAGCAAATGTTGGAACTATGAGGATTTTGGGAATGCTACAACCAATGGTGTGACGATATAAGCCAGCTGCAACCATAGCAACGCCTTTACGTCTTACCTTTATGCCACGTTTCAGTTCTTCAAATTTATCTGTTTCATCACCTATTTGTTTGATATATCCCTCCTCCATTCTCTAACATTATTCTTATCACATTATTTACATATAGTTATATTTTATGTTTTTATGAACCAATCAAAAATCTACAAGAGGATTTCTATCTCAACAAGTAATCACGATATTGTCTGTCTATGTCATACGAAACACTCTTGGCAACACCGCACGTCAGAGCTACACTAAAAACTTCTAGAATTCGGACAGACTACAAAATACAACCTTCTTTATATGTGTTTAAGGTTTCACTGACTTATCATTAGTACTTTTTTTAAAGAAAATTTTGAAGTTGATCTTAACTCCAAAAGTTCTAAAATTTCGTGTCTTTTTTCTTCCCGCTATAAAAAATTCTTGAAGTCTTCAAAAAACATGTAAGCTATATGATATTACGTAGAATTAAATAAGCTAAATTTTGGTGTACGACACAATGAAATCGGTAGCGGGTGTTGTCGTGAAATATATAAGGCAAATAATAGAAAAACACTGGGTACATCAGCCTTCTTGTTAAATACTCTGTGAGGGGTAGCTACTCTATTTACACTTATAACTTCAGTTTTATTGATGCATAAGTTACTTTGAAGGTTTTGTCTTAACACTGATTTAAAATCAGCAAAATTCACCTCTTCAACAAGCCACAAGTTCTAATGTAGTGGTTAAACAAATTTTTCCTGTCTCAAGGGAAGGTACATTAAATAATTTTTATTAAATATTTGGGAAATAATTAACTCACCGAAAAACGATTGCACCACCTTAAGGCTTCGAACTGCGGAGGACAAGATCCAAGGTTCGCATTCCCACTAAAACCCAGATTATTGAAACTGTAATCAGTATTACAATTAATGTGATTTAAATAAATAATAATAAATAATGTACCTGTACATACCTAACAAAAGCAAACATACCGAATGTAACTATCAAAAAACTAAAAATTCTAAAAAGAAAATCCATCAAAAATATGACTTTTTAATATGACAAGAAATAAACATATTTTCCCAGCTGGACGAGAAGTATAGTAAAACATTTCATTCATATTACGAAATCAGTGCAATATTCACAAATTAGTGACATAAATTAGGTTACTATGAAAACACTGTAACAACGTAAAAACTACTCCTTGTTAATGACAACTTAATACAAGGTGTGTCTTTTTGTCAGACACAAAAATATTACAATTGTGAAATGTTCAAGGAAAACAATCAATTGATAGCACTGCAGCAAGTGATAGCTCCCTAGAACTTTTATATTGATTTATTATAATTTTTTTTACAAAACATAAAACGTTTAAAATGCTACATCTAAGTTCGTACTAAGTGCACATAGTTTGAAATATTCTACATTACAATAAATATTGTTTTGTCAAAAGTTTATTGTAAAGAAAAACCAAAAAGAAACAACAGTTTTTCAAATCAACTTGGATTTACTGGAACTGAAAATAAAAAATGTAAATGTGTCATTGGTTAGTTAAAATCAGTATCCAGCCATGCCGTAAGCATGTCCACTTCAATACAAAACTAAAACAACTCTCATCAATATTGACTATGCCTTTTGTATCCACTCATGTGGTTTATTAAAGTCAATATCGTAGGCATGTCCACTTCAATACAAAACTAAAACAACTCTCATCAATATTGACTATGCCTTTTGTATCCACTCATGTGGTTTATTAAAGTCAATATCGTAGGCATGTTCACTTCAATACAAGAATAAAGTTTCTCTCATCATATTGACTATTCCCTCTATATCCACTCATGTGAGTTATTGAAGTCGATATCGTAGGCATTTACACTTCAACACAAGACCAAAGTCTCTCTTATCAATATTGACTATTTCCTCTTTATACACTCGTGAAAGTTATTGAAGTCAATGTCGTAGGCATGTCCACTTCAATACGAGCCTCCCTCATCAATACACAATATTCTCTATGTACCTACTCATGTGAGTTATTGAAGTCGATGGCGTAGGCACGTCCACTTCAATACAGGACTAAAGTCTCTCTCATCAATATTGACTATTTCCTCTTTATCCACTCGTGAAAGTTATTGAAGTCAATGTCGTAGGCATGTCCACTTCAATACGAGCCTCCCTCATCAATACACAATATTCTCTATGTACCTACTCATGTGAGTTATTGAAGTCGATGGCGTAGGCACGTCCACTTCAATACAGGACTAAAATCTCTCTCATCAATACACAATATTCTCTCTGTATACACTTAAGCGAGTTATTGAAGTCAATGTCGTAGGAATGTCCACTTCAATACGAGCCTCCCTCATCAATACACAATATTCTCTTTGTACCTATTCATGTGAGTTATTGAAGTCGATGTCGTAGGCATTCCCACTTCAATACAGGACTAATGTCTCTCTCATCAATATTGACTATTCCCTCTGTATCCACTCATGAAAGTTATTGAAGTCAATGTCGTAGGCATGTCCACTTCAATACGAGCCTCCCTCATCAATACACAACATTCTCTTTGTAACTTCTCATTTGAGTTATTGAAGTCGATTTCGTAGGCATGTCCACTTAAATACGAGCCTCTCTCATCAATATTATCTCTGTACCTACTCATGTGAGTTATTCATACGTATATTGTTGCTATAGATACTTCTATAGCTTTTCGGTCTGTTGCCTTTTTACATAGTTTGTTTTTGTAACAAACAGAATTCATTACTGATAATTTATTTATCCATGCCTTATGTTAATTTAAAGGATCCAGTCTATTTTCTATGGTTTGTTTTAAAAGAAAGCATGAATGTTTTTAATGTATATACTGCACACATAAAATTATGTCTAAACAAGATATACCCACTGATAATTCCGTGTACTATGGTCCATGAATTTAAGTTGAAAAAATTAATATTTAATAATTTGTTTATCGTATGGCAAAATTACTTACAAAAATAAAATTTTAAGAGGTTTTAATACATCTCTCAACTTTTTCACTTGCTAAATACTTAATAATCGTAAAAAAATAAATTTTGACTCTTAACAATAAAGAACATTAATTCTTGGTTATAAATTTTTCTTAATGGTAATCGTTTTATCTAAACAAAACAAAAAGGAACTATTCAGCTCTCAGAACAAAATACAGAACGTAAAGCAATTAAATAAAAAAGTTGCTACCCAACTTATTTTAAAATATTAAATAATTTATGGTTGACTAAGTGGTATTGTCAAAAACGTAAAAATCACAATTACCAGTGTAAACCTTCATATAAACTCAAAAAACTTAATCCTTACTTTGCTGTTGTCATTATTTTGTCTTATGATCAAGTCCTAAATAATTAGAATTCATTAAAAGCTCGCGATACTGTGTCAAAGTGATATTTAATGGTGCGTATAAGTTACCCGACTCTGGCCTCACTAAGTGGACCAGATCTCAGCTGGCACTTTTGTGCTCCCAACAGCTGATTGCAACCCCACCCCTTTCTCCAGTTTCAATCACTCCAATTGTAACGTTTCATTGTTCCATTTCTAGGCCCGAGGTTGTTTTATTTCAGACTGAAAAATACTGAGTATCAGGGTTCCTCACTAGGATTTCATGAAGAGCCTTATTACTTTTTTCAAAATAATTTAAGAGCCACAATTTCCTATGTTTTCTAACTTGCATTTAATCTGTTTCTCTGCTATTAATGTAGTATTTAGTGCATTATAAAAAATACGAACCATTTTGTTGGCTTATAAAATTACCAAAATGTTTGTCACTGTAATAAATCATTGCAGTTCTAAAACATTTTAAAGAACCGCAAAAAATTGTGTTGAGGGCCGCATGCGGCCCGAGGGACACAGTGAGTAGACAAATCCTTGGAGTAGACAAATTCATACAATCAATCTTCCTTCAAATACGAGTTTCATGTTAATATATTAAAAAAACAACATTTGCATACTTTTTTCCTCTTTTTTTAAGAATCTCCTCTTCAACCTTACTCTACTCATTCCCCATAGACTATTTATCTGTGCAGAGAACTTATCAGTAAAGGGGAGAACCAGTACAATGTGAATATCACTGATAAAAACTAACAGTCAAGACCAGGATTCAAACCTGTGTTATTTCTAATAAATTCCTGACGTCTTAGACCACTCGGCCACTGGCTCTCTAACCAGTGGTTCTTTACCACTAACACAAAAGTCAAGTGTGTTGCTCTGCGTTTCACATACAATAATTTCTTGTTGAGGTATAAATCCACTTGAAGGGACATTTTTAATTGGTTCAAACAATAATAAAATTTAAAAAAACTATTTTAGTAAATGAATAACAACTGTTTTTTTCCAATAAACAAATATGTTTATTTTGTATATTTGACATTATATTGATGCATTAAGAGTTTTATCTTCAGCTGTTAAACAAAATGAAATATACACGTTTGAAATAGGCTAAGTAATATTTCATATACTACCCTATTTTAATATTTCAAATAGGCTACCCTATACTAATAAATAGGTATAAACGCAAGTGAGTGATTTAAGTATTGTAAAATGATTTAATTTTTTGATTTTACGCTGTACTGATAATATACTTTTATTTGTAGTCAAAGTCACATGCCGAGGCTGAAGGCGGAAGTGTATCGAATGCAGTGAAGCCGGGGTTGGCACGTGAAGCTAAATAGGGTTGGTATCCCCTAGTTATTCTACTAGAACAATCCATAAACAATATGAAAAAAATGTTAAAAGACAGTATTATAAATAGGACAGTCTACGTTTATATGTTTACTCACACTCAAATTCACAATATCAAACAACGAGGTTATAAAAAAGTGTATTTAAAGAAATAAATGGGTGGGAACAATGCAAGACGTAAAGGCGGGTGCTACGGTTACCTCTGGCCTAAATCGTCACAAGATTGGTTGAAGCATTCACAAACTTCTCGTAATTCCAGAATTTAAGCCGCATTTACATTGGTCAAGTTACTTGAGTATAGCTTGCTTGAATCGAGTAATTTGACTCTTTTTTCAGGGTTTTACACTACATTCAAGTAAAAAGAACGAATTTTGCAAGCTTCAAATCAAGTGGAGCACTTGAATGTTCTGTATTGAAAAAATTGTGGTTTATCTTGATATAGGTGATGCTTACTTTTGTTTTAATAGACTTAATTTTAGATCTTACTAGATCAATGTTTGGAAAAGAGCTACATAATTGATCAGCTAAACTTTTAAATGCTGAATATCTAAAATGTCTATCTTTATACTCTTTCAAAGAGGAGTTCCACAGTAGTGGATAGTTTTCATACAAAACAAGGAATTCAACAGTTTGCACACTGTTCCATTTTATATCTTTCGAAGACATTAAAAATGCCAACAAGATTACTAACTATGACACCTGATTTGTAGGTTAGCCCTTTACAGTCTACACATTGTTTATTTAACTTGACACAAGTACTTATGATTGGACTTGAATGTGGGATTACACTGGTCAAGTGACCTTGATTCAAGTACATTCAACTTGACTCAAAAATTAAACATGTTCAATTTTTTCTTGCATCTTGAATCTAGGGGTCAAGTAAACTACTTGACTTGGGGTCAAAAGTTTACACAGGGAAAGTTCATTTACGTTTGTTTGATCAAGTAAACTAGGGGCAAGTAACTTGACTAATGTAAATGCCACTTACGAACACTCTGTAGTCAAGTCGGTACATTTGATAAATAATCAATAAGTGGAACCAAACTCCCGTCCACTCTCCCAGACATGTATGATGGTACTTCTATATTAAATGAACGTTTATACCTTTATTAATTTATTTAGGGTAACTAATATCTTTTTTTGTATGTAATTAGATATAAAAAATAAAACTAATATGTTTTCATACATGCTGAGTAAACATTTAGAATTTAGTACTTCTCACTCTTTTATTAAGCTCAGGCTGGCTGCTCACAAAAAAATTTGCTCTCTGATGTAAAAAATGTGCTTTGGGGCTGCATGCAATTACGACACAAGGTTGGACTACTCCACGCGGAAAATTGTACCCACCCGCTTAACCCCAGTAATTCTAGATGACGTCTCTATTTATTTAGCCAGCCGTGATTCGCCAGCCCACCATTTTAATTTTTGTTAACATTAATATTAAGGTACATTTTAATATCCTCATTTAATTCCTTCAGGATTAATTCTCCCCAATCCTCATTTCGTAAGCTTTTAGCCTCTACGCATATTAGCCAATGTAATCTCTTCCACTTGAAGGAAGAAAAAAACCAACTCACTTATCCTCACTTTGGAATAACAGACCAGAAGGGGTCATTTTGTGTTGGCTTCACAAAGAAGGGTTGTCATTAGTGTAAATGAAGTTGTTGACGAGAGACCTTTTAGAGTTAATATCTCGCAAAAACCTACAAGTTGAGACTCTCTTTAAACATCATTAGAGAAATGCAAACATTGATGAGTTTGTGTAATTTTATAATTACATAGAATTTACTTCCATTTATAGAGTTTTTCCCATAGTGAGACATTTTAGGAAATTATATCTACTTTTTAAAAGTAAGGTTCTGTTAATAAAACTATCTAAAATGAAATGTACATGAATTATAACTACACCATACATGTGAGTTATAATTCATCGGAACGTGATGTGATCGGCACAGCAACACTGAGTATCAGGCTTGTCAGTTAGGATTACTCATAAAGCTGTAGGTCCCTTAGTTGCCCTGGCTATTGGGCTAATGACAAATAATAGCGCTTTCTGAGAAACAGTCGACCTTAGTTAGTAACAATGATTACACTCGTTCATCTACACTCATTTGCTCCTTGCATTCATCGATATCTTACTGATGAATAATGAATAATAATAATAAAGATTGTACATTGATTTTTTTTACCACCAAAGGTTTACCACCAACTTTGGTTGACAAGACTGAGAATTATAAAACATTATTCTTTACTATTAAGAGGAAGTGCCTACAGTTAATGTTGTAGGCCTACAAAGGTGTGGTAGGTGAGGTAGGGAGGACCATTAGTGCCCACTAAATAAAACTGCTCATGACGTGGTATTTAGTAGTTTATTTAACGTTATTTAACTACACATTAAAACTGAGCTAATTCTTCAAGACATTTTATGGCCCGTTTTGTAAATTACCTACTGAACGCAAATGTGTGATTGATATACACTGAGTGGTGGAAATGAGACAGAGAACTACTCTTACCACACTGTGTGATTCTATTTAAAAATTGTCATAGCCACCACAATGACGGAAGGCCACGCTTGCTGGTGGTGCAATAACAAGCCCCACCCATTATGTCATTAGTAGCAGCTTAGAATGATTACATTAAATGATTATTTAGTAATCAAATAACAATTAACAATGACAATAACACACTTAATAATAATTTTAACGATCAGTAGCAATTAAACAAACTTGCACAGTTAATTAAAGTTTTTTTTTCAACTAATCACTGTTGCGGAAGTTGAACACTTGAGAGCAGAATTTAGTCACGCCCTTGAAGTAAGGCAGTTCATCGGTGGAACGATTCCCCTCCGCTACTCGAATCCCTAAATTTGCCAAATATAACACGCAGGTTGCTTACTGTACGGTCCAATCGTACTATTTTAAATCAATATTATTTTATTTGTTGCATAAAATAACAATAATAAAATTGTATTAATGTATACAATTGTATCATAAAAATTGTATAAAATAATAAAGGATATCTGTTTTAAATTATTAATTGTTTAACAATTAAATTAATTAACTATTATTAGCTATCGGCATTAAGTAGTGTTGAAAGGTCCGTGTTACTTATTTGGACTCTTATGATTTTTTTTACTATTTTTCTTACTGTTTTTTAATAGTTTTGAATGTTGAAGTTGGATAAGGATTAAAGTACAGTACTGACAGGTTACTTAGATTGCGACCAACTGAAAGCACCGGTGCACTGAGTAGTGGAAGTGAGGTAGACAACTAATCTTCTTCCACTGTGTAATTATATTTAGTGTCATCATAGAACATAACAAGCTGGTAGGCCACGTCCTGGCAGCGAATTGTAAAGCCCCGCCCATTACGTCACCAGAAAAAGTGACCATTGCTTTGTTTTTTTAACACTTATGAATCGAGTTTAGAACTATTAAATTAAACCATTAAAATAACAATTAATAATGACGATAACACAACAAATAATAATTTAATCAGTTAAATCATCGTCTGTTATTTTTTTCAAAAAACATTGTTGCGGAAGTTGAACACCGACCGGAGCTTGAAGGCAGGAAGCGAAGAAAAATTTCCGATGACCAAGTCAGAGTCGAAAACACTTATGAGTTCAAAACATGCCGCGTAAAGTTGCCAGGAGCCCACATGAACTGGGTTACTTGCTACTTATCAGCAAGGAGCCCGGCTCCAAAGAACCTCTCCCCTGGCCATATCTCGTATACTAACTAGTTAGGCAAGCCCATGATGTACGGCTACGAAATAGTTGAACGATTCCCCTCTGCTGCTGGAACCCCTACATATGCTAAATATAACACGCAGGCCACTTACTGTCCGGCTTAATTTTATTATTCATTTACAACATTTACGCAAGTATATTTACCTGTGAGTCTGGTAACCACTATGAATGACCATTCAGTAGAAGATAAACATAGCGACTTACAATCACCAACAATAATATTTAAAACAATGTACAAAGACTTCTGGTAAATTTAATAAAATAATATTGTTTTTCTCGTTAACTTAGATTCCATCCCATGATTGTTGCTATACGAGAGGTATTGCCTCAACATTAAATTACTATTATTGCAAACGAACGGACAAAGTAGCATGCAACTGGAATAAAATAGATAATGTATCTAATGCTTTTTCAGCATTCCTCACCTTTGTTATTCTTATAAGAAAAATATTCTACTCACTGAACTAGCATTCATATGTGTATAGAACTATTTTTGTATTTATATAGTTTATAAGTGATCTTTAAAGAATAAACTCGTTTCACGATTTTTAAAACATATTCTAAACTAACCCTGCATTGATTTCTGTATACTTTATGTTTCATAGTTATAACAACTCTTATACCTAGAGGACTGGACGATAAATGGACGAGCGGTGCCGAGCTTAAGCTCAGTTGGTAATTCGAACCATGGTCATAGAGAATATCCTCCGCAGTCCAAAGCCAAGCCAATGAGCCACCATCTATGGTCACACCTCGAGTTTTACCCCTAGGATAAATGTATGTATCTTCTGGCTAAATTTGTTTAAACATTGCATAGTTATTAATCCACATTAAAATTTGGACATTTAATAATAGGATTTGCAAGTAACAAACCCCCTAAATATGTCTTTTTTATTTTATAATTTTATGTGTGATTATATGGATTTCGTAACTAGTACAATCCATACAATAGTGTTAAAAAAAAACACAGTATACAAAAGGCATAGTTACGTGTACTGTTCCCTCTATTGAAGTAAATAATGATGACACTGTTTGGTTACACCCAATATTATGTATATGTATCTTCTGGCTAAATTTGTTTAAACATTGCATAGTTATTAATCCACATTAAAATTTGGACATTTAATAATAGGATTTGCAAGTAACAAACCCCCTAAATATGTCTTTTTTATTTTATAATTTTATGTGTGATTATATGGATTTCGTAACTAGTACATTAAAAAAAACACAGTATACAAAAGGCATAGTTACGTGTACTGTTCCCTCTATTGAAGTAAATAATGATGAAACTGTTTGGTTACACCCAATATTATTAATGAAGGTGACAAAGATTTAATTACTTTTTGTTATTAAGGTCGGCGCGCGCGCGCGCGCGCGCGCGTGTGTGTGTGTGTGTGTGTGTGTGTGTGTGTGTGTGTGTGTGTGTGTGTGTGTGTGTGTGTGTGTGTGTGTGTGTGTGTGTGTGTGTGTGTGTGTGTGTGTGTGTGTTTCTAGTTTTTAAACAGTTGATATTAAAAAGAAATCCCACATATCAATAATACACATGAAGTCTACTTTTTTAAGGCTAGTATAAAATATTCCCTACATCAAGTAGATTGAGTCCACAATGGGCCGACAGAATGGTCTGGTCTCTGTCTGGTCTCTGTCTGGTCTCTGTCTGGTCTCTGTCTGTTCCACCCATTGCTGTGAATAATGACGACACAGATTTGATACACCCACTGCTGTTAATGATAATGGGGAAGGTGGCACTTACACCTATGGTTGTAAATAATGATATCACAGATTCGTTACACCCATTGCTGATAGTGATGATGACAAAGGTGGAAGTTACACCCACGGCTGTGAATAATGATATACAGGTTGGTTATACCCATTGTTGTTAATGATGATGACAAAGATGGAAGTTACATACATGGCTGTGAATAATGATGATACATATTTGTTACAGCCACTGCTGTTAATTATGATGACAACGGTGGCAGTTACATCCATGGCTGTGAATAATGGTGATACAGATTCGTTACACCCAATGATGTTAATGATGATGAAAAAGTGACAGTTACGTCCATGGCTGTGAATAATGATGTCACATATTGGTTACCCCCATGGCTGTGAATAATGATGATACAGATTTGTTACACCCACTGCTGTTAATTATGATGACAACGGTGGCAGTTACATCCATGGCTGTGAATAATGATGATACAGATTTGTTACACCCACTGCTGTTAATTATGATGACAACGGTGGCAGTTACATCCATGGCTGTGAATAATGGTGATACAGATTCGTTACACCCACCGCTGTTAATGATGATGAAAAAGTAGCAGTTACATGCATGGCTGTGAATAATGATGTCACATATTGGTTACACCCACTGTTGTTAATGATGATGAACAAGTGGCAGTTACAGCCAATATCATTCACATTTACGGGAGGGTGGGTGGGCCAATATAACCGCGCATGTACGGGAGGGTGGATGAGCCAATATAACCACGCACGTATGGGAGGGTGGTTGGGTCAATATAACCACGTATGTACGGGAGGATGGGTGGGCCAATATAACCACGCACGTATGGGAGGGTGGGTAGGCCAATATTACCGCGTATATACGGGAGGGGGAGTGGGCCAATATTACCGCAAATGTACGGAAGGGGGGGTGGATCAATATCACCGTACGTTTATGGGAGGGTGGGTAGACCAATATCACCGTGCGTCTATGTCATGCGCTAAAAGTTAATGTGACAAATAAATCATATTATGGCCTCCTTATACTCATATATTATCTTTCAGAAATAACATATTATTTATTTAATTTTGTATTTTATGGCTATTCAAACACTATATCATTATTGCTGTGAATAATGATGATACAGATTGGTTACACTCATTGATGTTGATGATGATGAAAAAAGTGGCAGTTACATCCATCTCTGTGAATAACGACTATACAGATTGGCTACACCCATTGCTGTTAATTACTATGATACAAGTAGCAGTTACACTCGTTTCTATGAATACTGATGACGAAACCGTTGGAAATTAAACCTTTTGCTGAAAGCGCTGATAAATAAGTTGTTAATAACCCCAAATATAAAATCTACACATATAATGTTTTAAAATAATTCTGATTTAAAATTAAATGACTTTTGTCAGTCATATCCCATGACTTTCAATTAAAGATTGAAATAGTGTAAAATGAGCCATCATATTTAATCATATTTAAAGTAAAATAGAACAAATTCAGGTTTTTTTAATGTTAGTACAACTTATGTTTAAAATTTTTAATTTACTAAAAAGCGTGACAACTGTTAGTATTGATTAGAAACATTGTTCTACAGCTCGTGAATGTTTTGTTACAACTTTTTACTGTACCGTAAATTAAATATAATACAATTAATATTCTTTTAAATAAAACTTTATGTAAAGTATGTCACAGTTTCATTATGTAAATTAAGCTGAGTATATTGATCTATTGAACAATAGACGTAAAGGTGAAGGTCCCCGCTAGTAAAGGTTAAAGGCAAAACAGAGTTTTATGTCTGGGAAGTTCACATTTAAAATTTATAAGGCGACATATTTTATAGTACTGCGACGTTATCATCTATGGCATGACCTTTCAGATAAATTTCAACGAGCCCAGAACTACTATTTATATTATATTTTTAAACTTCACCGAGATGAACATATAACTCCTTGCTTCACTCGTTTAAATGTATTGAAGTAACTTCATTATAGAAAGATTAAAGTTTTATCTTTTCTATACAATCTTCTTCAATTCAACAATCCTTCATATTTAATTTAAAATGTTGTGTTTAACTTTAGCATCAAAAATCGGGACATACATCGAGTTCATCAACGTTAGTTATGCCAGCTCATCGAACATCACTTTACAATAGATCTTTTACTGTCACTGCCACCAGTACAATTGTGTATAGGAAAATAAAACACTAAATTATTTCCTGTAATAAAGAAATATTTTGTTTTTTTAACCTTAGTATACGTACGTGGGTTTACCCCATGTACACGTATACTAAGGTTCGTGTCTAAGGAAGGTGCCATTCAAATAGCAGTCATTCCCTTTTTTAAGGAGAGGCCAATCTCCTTCTTATCCTTACTCTGCCCATTTCTCATAGACTATTTATCTGTGCGAGGAACTTATTCAGACAGAGTAAGGGGGTGAACCAGTACAGTAGAAGGTGAATATTACTGATAAATCTACCAGTCCAGGCCGGATTCAAACCAGCACTAACCCAAGCAATATTCCTGACGCCTTAGACCGCTCGGCCACCGGCTCGCCCATATAGTATGTTCGGTCCAACCTAGCGAAGATATCTAGGTACCATTGGAAAGAGGACAAGTCTTATCTTTCTGATCAGCTCACTTTCTCATTTTTATACTGATCCTATTTTTTGCAGACGTGATTGTTGATGTAATACGCTAATAAGCTAATGCTGGTACGCTTGTTAATATTTACAAATATAAAAGTAAATGTAATAGAAAAAACTATTCTATCCTTTATATTTTCTGAAAGAAGACAAAATTTAACAACGTTTGACTATCTTGTAATATAAAATGTTTAATATTTTGTTTATTTCCTAAATATAGTCCCCTTTTTTTAAATTTCATTTTTGTACTATTTTACATATAACAAACATTTAAATTTTTTTAAGTTTAAACAGATTTTTATACTATTTTGTGAAAAATTATGTATAAATTTATAGTATTTGAATATTTCATAGATTTTTAATAATTGTTCCAAAATACGCTTATGACACAGTGAAAAATGACCCGCCTCTACACACATTTCTAGGGTTAAACAAACAAAATTATTTTTTAAAAGCTCCGATTTCGTTACACGTTTATCTGTAACACACACTTATTAATTCAGTAACTAAAAATCACCTCAGGCCTAAAAGAAATACTTCAAACACAAGAAATGTGTAATGACAGGTGGGACGTATCATAAACACATAAGACCAAAAACTATTGCATGTTAGTATCCTGAAATATGAGAAGAATAAATAATAAATATTAAAAATTTATTCAAAAAGTTGTCTAAATTAAATCATTCAAACTGCTAAAACCCGCTAATTCTCAATAAATAAATCATTTTTCATTTCATTCTATTAACGTAAATCCTAAGCACTGTGGTTGATCATTGTGTAAAGGAAAATAAAACATTAAAGTATTTTCTGTAATATTTTTTTTTTGTTTTTTTTAACCGTTTAAGGTGGAGATATGTTTTGGCCATCGGTATGTAGTATATACAGGGTGGAAAAAAGATGTAAACGATTTCACAACTACGTTATTTTTTCCATAGATAATTTGATTGTTTAGTTCTTTTTAATAGTGTTTTCCATAAAGTATAAGTTAATTTTAGATCATAATAATTTAGTTAAAACCGTTAAATAACGGATAAATAGTATTGTTAAAATTAGTTACTTTGAAATTAAAATGATCGTTACTCTGGAAAGGATAAATCTTTCGAAATCCAGTTTGCGGCAATCAATTCCTCTTGAATAGACCTTTCGTTTGATACCTAACTCGACCTAGGTGTACGTTGAAGATTTTCGTTCAGCTCCTCGTGGGCCGTCCCCTGAAATGAATAAATGTCGATAATGGAGTCAAAAAGTATGTTATTTGTAACCATGATCATGTACAAGATATCAATTTTACAAGTGAAGTATACAAAAATTGTGAAAACGTTTCCACATTTTCTTCCACCCTGTATATCGAAGGTTTTGGCTTGATTTGAGAAAGTTTAACAATCTAGTAGTTAGATTTTTTTTCAAACTAGAAACCAAGCCTGAAGACAGAAGAATTTCAGATTACACTAGTCCACCCTCCCTCTTTAATTGTTAGTTATAAAGAAGCGATAAACAATAGGAAGTTGGAGTGCCGTGGTTTCTTACGGGTATGCAATGTGAACGCAGTACTCAAATTGCATTCTCTATTGGAAGGCGTTCACTGGCTGAAGATTCGTTCCCCGACAAATGCCAAAACATGGGTTTTTATTTCAACGATTCCATTCGTAATAATGATCGTATCATTACACTTGAAAAGCCATTTGATAGGTGAAGACCCATTCTAGTGGACCATTAGTTGGTTTTTATAAAATATTGAGTAAATTTATCATATTTCTACAGTTAAATATGTGAAACTTTAAATGTAATTCTTAATTATTTCAAATTTAAAAACACATAACAACAACTTACATTACACTAGATAGGACCTTTTATAATCATTCGTTGTTCATTATAACAATCAATATGAACAGTACAGTTGAAATAGAACAGCGTGTTTTGGCCACTGAAGGTGAAATTGCATGTTTATTTTAGTGCTGTCGACTTGGCAGTTTGAGATATTGTCGGGACCGGTACGTCCCCATTAGTTGAATGTTAAATTTGCCATTTTTTAGGTACCACTTAAAAAAAAGTACTTGACCTAGAGGCTTGAAATTTTCTGAGCTTATTATAGCCACTTCTATTGACAATAATAAGATTTCCTGTTTTACTCATAAATATGTTATGAACTATGATTTTTCATGTTAAGACATTAAAAAATCATTTAAATTTTTCATATTTTTCTTTTTTCCCAAACGTTTTAATATTGCCAAATAACTTGTTATTATTGTTTCTGTTGGTGTCAAGAACATCCATAAAAATTTCATTTAATTTGGACTAATATTTTATGAGGAAAGTGTACCAAAGTTCGGAAAGTCAATTTTCGGTAAAACCTATTTGAAGCCTAGTAACTCTATTTCTTCTACATCTATTACAAAATCACACTTATTCTTAGTAATATATATATATATATATATATATATATATATATATATATATATATAATAATATAAAGTTAAAAATTAGGGCTACTTACGTATTTTTAGGATATAATAAAATTAAAAACTGAGTACCATTTAACATTTTTTATTAAAATTGATTAAACACAACATGTTTCAACTTTATGGTCATTTTAAAGTGTTGAAACATTAAAACACACTTTAAAATGACCATAAAGTTGAAACATGTTGTGTTTAATCAATTTTAATAAAAATTTTAAAGGGTACTCAGTTTTTAATTTTATTACATACTAAAAATATATATACAAACACACACAAAACTAGTGAAGATCAGCTGCTATGAATGTCCAACACTACAGATATGAGAAAACAGTAAACAGATTAGCCAACACACATAGAGTATAGAACAGATACAAAGCCAATGAACTACTGTCCAGTATGTGCACTGTTCGAAATAACTAGAATCAAGATTCGCTCGCGTTACTTTTTATATTAGTTATAGACATGAAATATCCATGAAAAGTGGTATCTATTTGGTATCATTTTATTTAGGTTAAGCCAGAGAATCATAATTGCATGAAATGAGTTTTTCACACAAAAAAATTTTTTATGTACCGTATCGGTCCCCTTAATCTTACATAAACTATTGATGTGTTTATGTACATCAATACATACATCATCAAATACTCATTCGATCTCTTTATATGTCAATAAGTCATATGTACGTAACGGTGCCTGTAGCTTGTCTGTCTTTGTATTCCCATTGATATTCGAATTAAGTGAAAAATGTCCCAGTGCCCTTGGCACTAAAAGTCAGACTGAAGAGTTTCTTGACTCAAAAAGCCTTCTACTCAATGGGGGAGTTCCTCCAATACAACTGGGAGAGCAAATCTCGGCTCGGAGTTGAGACTGAAATTGCCAGAGTATGAATGAAGGTGTGAATGAATATTGGAAATGAATATGTGAATGAGAGAATGAATGGTGTGTTTCAAGTTTCATGTTCATATTTATCTAGTTTTAATCTTAGCACAATATGACGTTTTGTATATACCAATCTGTTGTTAAACATAAAAAAGATTTATTATTATTAAATGGTGATTTAAAAACTGAACTAATGAATTGTTTTAATTTACACAAAATTAACTAAGTTTAATTTTTTTGTTAGAACACTATGTATTTGTTGACCTTTTCTTATAGAAAATGTAACTAACAAATGTTTTATTCTTTGCATTTTCCTTTAATTATAGCCGTTCCTAATCTATGGACACTCAAACAGTTAAAAACGGCAACATTTGGTAATTCAAAATGTATATAACAAGCGTGTTTCACTCTGTAATATTAGGACACAGGCTTAAATTCATAAATATTAGTTATCATAAAAATTTAATATCTGAGACAAAATAAATAAAATTAGTCCAAAACTATTTTTTCATAACCCAGTTTCTACTAATAATTTTTAAAACTTTTTTAAATTTTTTAAAACGTAGTTTCACAGTTAAATATATTTTGTATAATAAAATAGCACTTAGTACACCATAAGTAAGTAATTATGATAGGTTTATAATCGCAATACATTATAGTTTTGAATATTTAATGCCCTGCCTCTAGAAATAGGCACTACAATATTGGAATTAAATGTTTGAAGAAAACCTTGATTTGTCAGCTGTTCATTTAAGTATCAGCTGTTGCATTGTTGTCAACCTTATATTTGTTTTAAGTGCCCTAACCTACTATTTGTATACAAATGGTAATGACTTATTATCTTACAATAGTTTAGTTTTTTACCAGTATTGAGTACCGCTTATCAATATTATTATTCAATTAGTTATGTTTTCTTAGTTTTTAATAATTAATCATTTAATTGGAAAATGGTAGCTTTTTATTTTTTATTAATGGGGAAAAAGTAGGTGACGTTCTCCATTTAAAGTTTGTTGGATATCTGCGGGTTTAAAAGATCCCAATGGTGACATAAAAAAAATCACCCTGTATACATAAACAAAGGTGGCTCTCAGGGGACTTAACACATGCACCGTCCACAATTTACAAACTAATTGTTACTTAATTAATTAGTAATATTATGATAGTAACATTTATTTAGAATAGTTATACAACTAAAAACAAGAAAGTAAAAACTAATTATTTTGCACGTAACATATATTTAAAGTACTATTCTTGATAAAAATACACCTCAAAACATAAAACACGTAGTGGAGAATCGTGTTTGAAAGTATTTTGTATGTTTTATGGTATATTAATACGATAAGACTGCCCATAGTTGGTAACCATGTATGAGTGGAGATGAGGGAGACAAAGGTAGTTGGACATTTGCCATCATTACGTGAAAATTACCAATTACGACGTTTCGATTTGGTAAAACCCAAACCTTCTTCAAGTGCTAAAAACTAAATTACGTCTACAAAAACATGTTATAAAACGACGTTCTTAAACTAAGCTACATTAATATTTTCTAAATTTTAACCTAGTTCATAGAATGGGGTACAAAAGTTGTTAAAATGTAGATAAAATTAAAGTAGATTAGTTTAAGAACGTAGTTTTATAACATTTGTGTAGATGTAATTTAGTTTTTAACACTTGAAAAAGGTTTTGGTTTTACCAAATCGAAACGTCGTGATTGGTAATTTTCACGTAATGATGGCAAATGTCCAACTACCTTTGAGTCACTCATCTGATACTCCATCATTAACAAATTTCAAAAACAAAGTATGAGTGGAGAGGTACATGGTGTCGGAAGGATGGGCGAGTGGTGTGTGTGCGATGTGTGGTAGAATGGTGTAGTTCCGTTGGGCCATTATTACGAGAGGTAGCTTACGATAACATAGGGAGGGTGGTTGAGGTTTTGGATTGTCCCAAATTGTTGTTTTCTCTGAGTTACCTCCCCCTCCTTCCCTAGGGAGGATGTGACATTATTCCATGCCATCCAAGTCTTTGACATAAACAGAGTGCAGGTGTACTTCAGTTCCGAGATGTTGGTGTCAAGCCTCACGTCCTGTTCAGAGGGGTTGACGGTATTGTTCTCCTGTAGAGGGTTGTTGAGTCAAGGGATGCAGAAGCTGAGATGTAAGTGAGCGGTGGAAGGGGGCTCAATTCATTCGTTTTACCCAGCTAAAGTATTTGACGTCTCAACTTATTCACAATTGAACGGCAAACGGAAGAAAACGAATAAGTGCATGACAAAATCCATGAACTGTAATGCCAAAAACATCTGTACGCTTAAAAGTGTTGTTATTATTTATGAAAATATAATTACTGTAAATCAGCTCCTATTCCAAATCCAACGTAAAAAAAACAAACTCGGAAAACGCTTTGTGTGGCTTAGACTAATATTAACTAATAGGGAATTTGTAGTTGTTTTCATAAATTATTATAGTTGTTTTCATCTGGTCATGGTCATAGTAATAATAAATTGTACCAGGTAACTGATACAAACATTCTCCCCTTTCCCTTTGACATGTCATATTGGTTTTAATTTCGGCCTAAATAAAACCAAACTTAAATATTTCTGATTGCACTTTTAATTTTACAGAAAATTCAATTAAAATCGTTAGAATAAAGCTCGAAAAATTGAGTTTTTAAATCTGTTTCCATAAAAATTGTATAACTGCAACACTACTAAAGTTAGGGACATACGGCTTTTCCTAAATTATTTTATATTGTAATCCATATATTCCCTGAAAATGTTATCAAAATCGTTAGAGTTGTTTTTAAGAAAATTCATATTTTATGTGTTTTTTGGATATAAAAATAGGAACTAAAAAATGAAAAAAAAACCAGTCTATAGATATTTGCTAGATACACCTACTGTAAATAACAAATTTCATACAAATCTGTTTTGGTCTCCAGAAAAGTGCATAGACATACAAAATATGGACAGGCACAAAAAAGTATATATATATATATAAACTTTTTGGGTTCAGTGGGCCCTAAAATGGATTTTTAGACCAACTTGTAAAAAAAATGTTTTACGATTACAGTACTTTCTCTATGCTAAACGCATATGGGAGAAAGTAAAATTAAATTATATGAAATGAACTGTTTACAGTAGAAATTTTTCAGCACTGATATTTATTTTCATTTTGTGAAATTTAGGTAGGTCGAACATTCTGTAAATGCCCAGTTACTGTCTACAATTTTAGGAAATAAATTTTCTATAAATTTAATGATGTGTAAAAATGTCTAATGAGCACACTCACTACTTTTCGAGTGTTGTGTACATAAATGTAGTGAGTTTGATTTGTATATGTATATTTTAAGCATAATTGATATCAATATTTTTTCACTTTTCCAAATATTTTCATTTAAGTTTTAAGTTCATTAATTTTAATCATAACAAATCGTTATAAATAAAATTCTTATATGTTAAGTCTAGTTTGTTAATTATTTATGATATATTTTTAAATAAATATTTGTTATTTTTTAATTAATATCAATACGAATTCCAGAATACGAAAAATAAGTTATTCAACTTTTTCTATATTTCTAGACCGATAGTTTTTCAAAATTAAAAGTGAATTAGTCCCTACGCTCACTCTGCCCTCCTTCTGAACGGTGACTTTAGCCAATGTAACTGTCGGTTCCTTGAGGCCTACACATGCAGCATTTGAAGAATGAGGCTAATTGGTTTAGTTTTATTTTATTCATATGCTCAAAAAGCATGTGAGAATGAATCACTGTAAAAAATGGCAAATCAGTTACAGTTTGGTGAGCTAATAAGGTTGCATTTTCCTTTAATTCTAGCCGTTCCTAATCTATGGACACTCAAACAGTTAAAAACGGCAACATTTGGTAATTCAAAATTTATATAACAAGCGTGTTTCACTCTGTAATATTAGGACACAGGCTTAAATTCATAAATATTAGTTATCATAAAAATTTAATATCTGAGACAAAATAAATAAAATTAGTCCAAAACTATTTTTTCATAACCCAGTTTCTACTAATAATTTTTAAAACTTTTTTAAATTTTTTAAAACGTAGTTTCACAGTTAAATATATTTTGTATAATAAAATAGCACTTAGTACACCATAAGTAAGTAATTATGATAGGTTTATAATCGCAATACATTATAGTTTTGAATATTTAATGCCCTGCCTCTAGAAATAGGCACTACAATATTGGAATTAAATGTTTGAAGAAAACCTTGATTTGTCAGCTGTTCATTTAAGTATCAGCTGTTGCATTGTTGTCAACCTTATATTTGTTTTAAGTGCCCTAACCTACTATTTGTATACAAATGGTAATGACTTATTATCTTACAATAGTTTAGTTTTTTACCAGTATTGAGTACCGCTTATCAATATTATTATTCAATTAGTTATGTTTTCTTAGTTTTTAATAATTAATCATTTAATTGGAAAATGGTAGCTTTTTATTTTTTATTAATGGGGAAAAAGTAGGTGACGTTCTCCATTTAAAGTTTGTTGGATGTCTGCGGGTTTAAAAGATCCCAATGGTGACATAAAAAAAATCACCCTGTATACATAAACAAAGGTGGCTCTCAGGGGACTTAACACATGCACCGTCCACAATTTACAAACTAATTGTTACTTAATTAATTAGTAATATTATGATAGTAACATTTATTTAGAATAGTTATACAACTAAAAACAAGAAAGAAAAAACTAATTATTTTGCACGTAACATATATTTAAAGTACTATTCTTGAAAAAAATACACCTTAAAACATAAAACACGTAGTGGAGACTCATGGTTAAAAGTATGTTTTATGGTATATTAATACGATAGGACTGCCCATAGTTGGTAACCATGTATGAGTGGAGATGAGGGAGACAAAGGTAGTTGGACATTTGCCATCATTACGTGAAAATTACCAATTACGACGTTTCGATTTGGTAAAACCCAAACCTTCTTCAAGTGCTAAAAACTAAATTACGTCTACAAAAACATGTTATAAAACGACGTTCTTAAACTAAGCTACATTAATATTTTCTAAATTTTAACCTAGATCATAGAATGGGGTACAAAAGTTGTTAAAATGTAGATAAAATTAAAGTAGATTAGTTTAAGAACGTAGTTTTATAACATTTGTGTAGATGTAATTTAGTTTTTAACACTTGAAAAAGGTTTTGGTTTTACCAAATCGAAACGTCGTGATTGGTAATTTTCACGTAATGATGGCAAATGTCCAACTACCTTTGAGTCCCTCATCTGATACTCCATCATTAACAAATTTCAAAAACAAAGTATGAGTGGAGAGGTACATGGTGTCGGAAGGATGGGCGAGTGGTGTGTGTGCGATGTGTGGTAGAATGGTGTAGTTCCGTTGGGCCATTATTACGAGAGGTAGCTTACGATAACATAGGGAGGGTGGTTGAGGTTTTGGATTGTCCCAAATTGTTGTTTTCTCTGAGTTACCTCCCCCTTCTTCCCTAGGAAGGATGTGACATTATTCCATGCCATCCAAGTCTTTGACAAAACAGAGTGCAGGTGTACTTCAGTTCCGAGATGTTGGTGTCAAGCCTCACGTCCTGTTCAGAGGGGTTGACGGTATTGTTCTCCTGTAGAGGGTTATTGAGTCAAGGGATGCAGGAGCTGAGATGTAAGTGAGCGGTGGAAGGGGGCTCAATTCATTCGTTTTACCCAGCTAAAGTATTTGACGTCTCAACTTATTCACAATTGAACGGCAAACGGAAGAAAACGAATAAGTGCATGACAAAAAATATATGTACGCTTAAAAGTGTTGTTATTATTTATGAAAATATAATTACTATAAATCAGCTCCTATTCCAAATCCAACGTAAAAAAACAAACTCGGAAAACGCTTTGTGTGGCTTAGTCTAATATTAACTAATAGGGAATTTGTAGTTGTTTTCATAAATTATTATAGTTGTTTTCATCTTGTCCTGGTCATAGTAATAATAAATGGTACCAGGTAACTGGCACAAACGTTCTCCCGTTCCCTTTGTTATGTCATATTGGTTTTAATTTCGGCCTAAATAAAACCAAACTAAAATATTTCTGATTGCATTTTAAATTTTACAGAAAATTCAATCAAAATCGTTAGAATAAAGCTTGAAAAATTGAATTTTTAAATTTTTCCCCATAAAAATGTTATAAGTGCAACACTACTAAAGTTAGGGACATAGGCCTACGGCTTTTCCTAAATTATTTTTAATTGTAATTCATATATTCCCTGAAAATTATATCAAAATCGTTAGAGTCGTTTTTGAGAAAATTCATTTTTTATGTTTTTTGGCTATAACAATAGGAACTAAAAAAAATCAGTCTAGAGATATTCGCTAGATACACCTACTGTACATACCAAATTTCATACAAATCTGTTTGGTCTCCAGAAAAGTGTTCAGTGGGCCCTAAAATGGATTTTTAGACCAACTTGTAAAAAAGTTTTTTACGATTACAATACTTTCTCTATGCTAAACGCATATGGGAGAAAGTAAAATTAAATTATATGAAATGCGTATAAATGAACTGTTTACAGTAGAAAATTTTCAGCACTGATATTTATTTTCATTATGTGAAATGTAGGTAGGTCGGGACATTCTTTAAATGCCCAGTTACTGTCTACAATTTTAGGAAATAAATAAATAAAAAAATTTTTTATAAATGCGATGATGTGTAAAAATTTCTAATGAGCACACTCACGACTTTTCGAGTGTTGTGAACATAAATGTAGGGAAGTTTGATTTTTATATGTATATTTTAGGCATAACTGATGTCAATATTTTTTAATTTTTCAAATATTTCCATTTAATTTAAGGTTTAATCTTAACAATCCATTATAAATAAAATTCTTATATGTTAAGTCTAGTTTGTTAATTATTTATGATATATTTTTAAATAAATATTTGTTATTTTTTAATTAATATCAATACGAATTCCAGAATACGAAAAATAAGTTATTCAACTTTTTCTATATTTCTAGACCAATAGTTTTTCAAAATTAAAACTGAATTAGTCCCTACGCTCACTCTGCCCTCCTTCTGAACGGTGACTTTAGCCAATGTAACTGTCGGTTCCTTGAGGCCTACACATGCAACATTTGAAGAATGAGTCTAATTGGTTGAGTTTTATTTTATTTGCACGCTCAAAAAGCATGTGAGAATGAATCACTGTAAAAATGGCAAGTCAGTAACAGTTTGGTGAGCTAATAAGGTTGACGAGTTAGTTAAGCTCTACGCGTGACTAGCTTTGCCTAGCTCTGGACACAAACCAAATTGTTCAGTTCAACTAAATACTTGCGTTTTATTTATTTAATTATCCCCCCCCCCCTTAACACGTACGGGAATTTCATTCGAAAAATCAGGCTTTTTACTTTTGTGTATGAATGTAACTAGGAAATTATAGGAGAGGATATAAATATCAGAATATTAAAAGTTTTGCTGAAGAACAGGAAATGTTTTAGATCTTGGCAATTTAACGATTACAAGAAAATTATAAATCCTTTGCTTATTTCATCTTTTTAGTGGTTGCCTAAGTTAAATTTTTCGTTAATTTATACTGATAATATTATCTATTTGATGTGGTTGTGTTAATATAAAAATTGTACAGATATAAAACAAATAAGTCCATAAGTCATAAGTCATTCAATGAAAATAACTCACATTCAAATATAAACGTCCTCTGAAAACATTAGTAGTACTGGGACTTGTTTGTGTTAAGAAATAACACCACAAAGCTGTTAAATGTTTGTAATAGGATGACAACCAGACACCCATAATGGAGATATACTGTCTGGTCTACACAACAAACTCATTCGTTGATTTGGATTCAACACACACAATTGGACACATCATTCTTTTATGGTCTTTTTGTGGAAAAATATTGTCCTCACTCAGCTGTTCTCCTCTACCAAATTTACTTTTTAATGAAAAATGCTTCTAAAAATGTGACACTCTTCTAAATTTTGTTGAAGAGTTACTTGCATTCAACGAATTACTAATGACTCAATACAAACAAATTTAAGATGAAATATTAAAATTTTGTGTTTTGTGCCAAATGATCAGAAAATATACTGATATATTTCAAGGATTATTCCTTACCAATGGAGCAGCATTCATAACTGACTCCCAAGTACTGTGGGTGTCATCATCGAAAAATATGTAAAATGTATTAGCTAGTATATTATTCAGGTGAAAGTAGGTTACTTCTGTCTTTGTTGGATTGTGCTTAAGCTTCCAGATTATAAAATAATGATTGAGGTTAGATAGATGAAGTTTAAGTGTTCTATCTGTTTTTGATACGTCCTCGTGTTGAGTTGCGAGAGGAATATCATCTGCATATATGAATTTTCTGTACTGTGTGGTGGAAATTTCGGCAGTTTATACAATGAATAAAAGAGGAGCAAGAACAGATCCTTTGGGCAGTCCATTATTAAAAAGGTATAAAAAAACTTTCTCTACGACCTAGGGAAACTTTAATTAACCTGTTACCAAGTGTGTGTAGTTTCATATATTTTATTTATGAAACCAGGCATTTTTAATTCCTCTTCCTATAAATTTTGTAATTGGCTTTGAAATAATTACAATATATATATATATATACATATATATACAATCATATGGTCAATAATCGATTTATTGATGTCTAAATGTAAGTTATTTAATAGTTCATTATTCTATAAAGTTTTTTTTAAGAAAGGGTAAAATAATAACCTAAGATATCCTTTTAAAGCAATGAAGTACATGCACGTTTGAACATGAGTTTTGTATTTTACATTAAATTCGTATTTAAAATTAAAATGCCTGGACAGGTGGATCTAGGATTGAACACACAATGTAACCTATATAACACAATGTAACAAATGTAATGCTTCGCTACAGGGTGGTTATTTACGCTTGCTTACTCTCCTTTCTCCGTTCTCTTTAAACCATCACGTTCTCCTAGATTACACTAATTTATGGTCTATAAAACCTTAAAAGTCTACTTTAGGGAGGTGCAAAGTAGTGCAATCAGTCAGAGTTAGTAGAAATTACCTTAAACCTTTCAAAACTAATGCTAAATCAGCCATGTTTGTTTTTTATCATCTGTTTGAAATAAATTATTGAATTAAGTCCATACAAATCGTACTCTTATGGAAAAAAAGGAAATTTTGTTTCTACCGCTTAGAAAATGGGATTTCTAGAAATGTTTTCATAGTGGGTGTTAAAATGTAACGTCCCTCCAAATTTTAACAAAATCTATTCGTTAGTTAAGGACATTTCATATTGAGTGAGTACATCATTTTAGAATTATATCTGTATAAAATAACTAATTTTCGTTTTAAAAATAGGTTTAAAAATTAAATAACTATGATCAAAATCCACTTGTCAGTTTAGTTGAACAAGTTTATTTCTAATTATTGGAATTGGTGAATAAATTACATATAAACAAACTCTGATTGGACATTCTCTCGTCAATTAAATATTTTTGTCCAGCTTTGAGAGAGATTAGTTCATTTACAACAAACGAGTCGAGAACAGAGCGCAACATAGTTAACTCTGGTATTTCGATATTGACTTAAATGTTACGATCTAACGAACATTTGGTTTTAAACCATATCAAAATTCCAAAGCCAATAATGATTGTGTACTAATGAAAGTTACAGAATTTTTATAACTCTAGATAGTATAATGATAGTTACAGACTCTTTATAACTCTTCAAAATGTTGTTTGAAAGTTATTTGCTAGCATTGGATTGTTCATGATAGGTAACTAATAGGTACTAATAGGTTAAATTAACTAATTAACCCAGAATGATAGGCGTCTATTCTAGGCCCAGTTCTCTTCCTGGTTTACGTTAATGAGATAGGGTCTTCTGTCTTGAGTGGAAATATCGTTCAATATGCGGACGATACAACACTCTGCTTCAAAGCTGAGCCCATTCCTGCACTTGAAATTGAAGCGTTCACTAATCTTAATGCCTGTGTTTAACAATTTGAAAGGGAATATTTATCTACAAACCAATAAAAAACAAATTATATTCATTTTTCCTTAAGAGATCAAGAGTCTTGCTTAAAGCCACTGATAATGGTTGATGGCATTCTTCTTGATGAAACAAACTCTGTCAAGTTCCTTGGAACTCACCTAGATAGGGCGTTGATCTGGAGCCACCACATTGACAGCGTTTGTGCAAAAATTGCATCTGGTATTTTTGCTTTGAGAAACATTTCAAAATGTTGCACAGTTAAGGTACAGTTAATGGCCTATTTTGGTCTCATTTACCCTCACCTTGCCTACGGAGTAAGACTGTGGGGAGCTGTTCCTTAGACAAACTTCAACGAGGTTGTAGATTCAAATGTAATCTAACACGAGGTAGTGACATCCATCAACACGAAACAATAAGTAGTCACAGTTTTAGAGTGGCTCGGCACCGTACAGCGGCCCTGGAACGCAAACCGTCTCTAGCAGGTGTTAAAATTTTAAACATTCTCCCAGATTATATTAAAAGGGAACAAAATTTAAACAAGACTCGATTAAAAGATTACTTAGTGGCTCTCGCTTGTTATTCTGTGGGTGAATTTTTAGCAGACTCCTAATTTGCAGACGGCTCGGGAGAGATCCTGTATGACTGTTATTGCTGTAGAAGAGTGTTTGTAGTGAATAAATGAACTCCACCACTAAACTTTGCTGAAATTGTAGTTATAGTTATTTTATCCCATCACTTAATGTATCATTAATTTGTATGATCATTATTACTAATAATATGACTTTTGCAGTACAATATGTACATATTATCAAAAAGCAATAAAAACTATTTCATTTCAAGATAAACAATATTATCAAAATACAAAATTCGAAGGTTAAGCACGGTTTTGTATGGACGACACGTTGCAATATTTTCACCTATTTGTCAGCTTTGTATAGCTGTTAAAAAATAAACAATAGTATTATACTACTTAAAAATGAAAGTAACAAGTACAATCGGAGGTAGCTTATAACTTTTTATAACAACGGCAGCCTTAGGTTGTTTTATTATCATACTCTGTGTGAAGTGGTGTTATTACCACAGATTCGTCTAGAGCACGTCCTTGAGGCTTAGCCCCACACATTTAAGGCTGAGGAATTGTCTAGTGACAGCACAGTTGTATATCAGCCATGAATATCCTAGAAGAACTGATTATTGCTTTTATCTAATAAGGATAATTAATTACAATAAGATGGTTGTTGGATAATTGCTTGTTTTCAAATAACAATACTTTCAAAACTCTGATAAGAATTCTTATTTTTTACATCCGTGTGGCCACGTAGTTGAAGTTATTGTAGGTTTAAGAATTCTGGAGTACGCAAACAAGCTTTGTAACAATCATATTGTATAGTATTGTTGTCGAGGAGAACTGAGTATAAAGCTTGACAAATATATGAAAATCAAACCAGTAGCCTACTATGTGGTTCAGATCCCACGTAAAGCAGTAGGTTCCTTAGTTTCCCTGGCTATTGAGCTATTAATAAATGGATATTTATGGGCTAAGTCGAACCCGGTTAGTAACAACGACTACACTCGTTCATTCGCCCCTCATAGTTGCCCATATCTCTACGATAGGTGACTTTGTAATGAATAATGAGTTAATTTATTGGGGGTTTCTTAAGTTGCTGATTGTTGATAGCGTATATATATTTTGACTCTTTGAATCTTATTCATAAAGTTTCAAACCCATTTCTCAAGTGTTAAGGCTTCATGTATTACGTTTTGGACATTTGCTACTTCAACTGGTCCGTCATTAATCACTATGACAATCGTCAAGGTGTCGGGGTAAATGGAAGTTCCACCAGAATCGATGTATGTATCGACAGTTCTCTATATGTATGTATATACATATATGTGTACATACTAACAATTAATATATGTATGTATAAACAAGTTGGCAGTCATCCCTGATACTCTAAACTCATTAACAATCCACGTTTATATTGCACTCTCTACATCTTGATAGTTCTCTCTTTCATATTCTTATTTTTTCATTTACATTTCCGAAATTGAATTGCAACAAAACATTTTAGAAGATAAATAAAATAACACTAATTAAATAGCACATGTTAGTTACGTGACATATTATATTCAGAGACAAAGGATAAAGACATTAGTCAACAAAAATCAAAGATCAGCCTCCTGGGAACCAACCACATTACCGATCACTCCCACGTTCCCCATGGTGAGCCAGGATCTCGTCAATCGTATAGAAAGCGGATGACAATAAGTGTCTTTTCAGTCGAGCCTTAAAGAAATCAGATATGATTTCGGTTTTAATTTGTTTAGGAAGAACGTTAATTAATCTTAGAACTTAGGCTTAAGCGGCCGGTGTCATAACTAGAATCTACAGTTTCCGGTGACAACCGCGTCAAGGTACTATCTACAATATTTACAAGATTACTCAGTGGTCTCAGAGAAACCACTGAGAATGCACATCACAGTATGGGCGAAACGTCTGGTCATCTTGTAAATATTGTAGATAGTACCTTGACGCGGTTGTCACCGGAAACTGTAGATTCTAGTTAGAACGTTGATTAGTCTGTCCTCAGTCTGAGGAGGGAGCCGTTGAAAAGCCACCGTCCTGTGTTGGTTAACATGGTAGGCTTCTCTCGTTCTGGTCCTATAGCCGTGGATATCACTGCCGCTGATCAATGTACAGGTCTGTTTCCAATATATACAGGGACGGAAGGGTCCGAGTATTCAAGTGTCTTAATGTGCTGTAAATCTTCACTATTTTACACGATGTAAATGTTACCGTTCTTTCTTTGATCCTAAAATTACTAAATGGTCACAACACTCCTTTCCATTCTACGATTGGTAAATTCGTACTATCCTTCCGATCACATTCTCTTTAAGTATTGACTCATTGACCTCCTTATTGACTCATACTCTCCCCAGCCTTCCCCGCGTCACACTCGCTCGCTCACTACACAGTCACAATGTTTATAGTGTGTCTTATTTCTGACATAGCGTCCGGTTAGTGGTTACTATCCGCGTGAACTCTATTAGATATCACGATTGTCAGTTGCCTGACAATTACACAAATACTCCATGGTTGGGATACCACTTAAAACTATGTCTCTTAGTTGCCCTAGCTATTGTGGTATCTATAAATGGCTCTTAAATATCAGTCGATATAAGTAAGTAATAATGACCGCACTCGTTCATTTATTCTCATCACACTCATTCGCTCCTCACATTCCCCAATATTCCAACGAATAAACAGAAGGAAGTATTCCACTAAAGGAATAATGTAAGACAAATCACCTGCTTATCGGCGCAAGATGTCCAGTCAGCAGACCCCAACATTATACTTGATAAATGATATGTTCTTGACACTGTGTAAGACACATTTCCTGCTTACGTACTCAAGACGTCTAGTCAGCAAACCTCAACATTATACTTGATGAATGATGTGTTCTTGACACTGTGTAAGACACATCTCCTGCTTACGTACTCAAGACGTCCAGTCAGCAAACCTCAACATTATACTTGATAAATGATGTGTTCTTGACACTGTGTAAGACACATTTCCTGCTTACGTACTCAAGACGTCTAGTCAGCAAACCTCAACATTATACGTGATAAATGATGTGTTCTTGACACTGTGTAAGACACATTTCCTGCTTACGTACTCAAGACGTCTAGTCAGCAAACCTCAACATTATACTTGATAAATGATGTGTTCTTGACACTGTGTAAGACACATTTCCTGCTTACGTACTCAAGACGTCTAGTCAGCAAACCTCAACATTATACTTGATAAATGATGTGTTCTTAACACTGTGTAAGACACATTTCCTGCTTACGTACTCAAGACGTCTAGTCAGCAAACCTCAACATTATACTTGATAAATTATGTGTTCTTGGCACTGTGTAAGACACATTTCCTGCTTAAGTACTCAAGACGTCTAGTCAGCAAACCTCAACATTATACTTGATAAATGATGTGTTCTTGACACTGTGAAAGACACATTTCCTGCTTACGTACTCAAGACGTCTAGTCAGCACACCTCAACATTATACTTGATAAATGATGTGTTCTTGACACTGTGTAAGACACATTTCCTGCTTACGTACTCAAGACGTCTAGTCAGCAAACCTCAACATTATACTTGATAAATGATGTGTTCTTGACACTGTGTAAGACACATTTCCTGCTTACGTACTCAAGACGTCTAGTCAGCAAACCTCAACATTATACGTGATAAATGATGTGTTCTTGACACTTTGTAAGACACATCACCTGCTTACGTACTCAAGACGTCTAGTCAGCAAACCTCAACATTATACTTGATAAATGATGTGTTCTTGACACTTTGTAAGACACATCACCTGCTTACGTACTCAAGACGTCCAGTCAGCAAACCTCAACATTATACGTGATAAATGATGTGTTCTTGACACTTTGTAAGACACATCACCTGCCTACGTACTCAAGACGTCTAGTCAGCAAACATCAACATTATACTTGATAAATGATGTGTTCTTGACACTGTGTAAGACACATTTCCTGCTTACGTACTCAAGACGTCCAGTCAGCAAACCCCAACATTATACGTGATAAATGATGTGTTCTTAACACTGTGTAAGACACATCACCTGCTCACGTACTCAAGACGTCCAGTCAGCAAACCTCAACATTATACGTGATAAATGATGTGTTCTTAACACTGTGTAAGACACATCACCTGCTCACGTACTCAAGACGTCTAGTCAGCAAACCTCAACATTATACTTGATAAATGATGTGGTCTTGACACTGTGTAAGACACATTTCCTGCTTACGTACTCAAGACGTCTAGTCAGCAAACCTCAACATTATACTTGATAAATGATGTGTTCTTGACACTGTGTAAGACACATCACCTGCTTACGTACTCAAGACGTCCAGTCAGCAAACCTCAACATTATACGTGATAAATGATGTGTTCTTGACACTGTGTAAGACACATCACCTGCTTACGTACTCAAGACGTCCAGTCAGCAAACCCCAACATTATACTTGATAAATGATGTGTTCTTGGCACTGTGTAAGACACATCACCTGCTCACGTTCTCAAGACGTCATGTCAGCAGACCCCAACATTATACGTGATAAATGATGTGTTCTTGGCACTGTGTAAGACACATCACATGCTTACGTACTCAAGACGTCCAGTCAGCAAACCCCAACATTATACTTGATAAATGATGTGTTCTTGGCACTGTGTAAGACACATCACATGCTTACGTACTCAAGACGTGCAGTCAGCAGGTCCCAACATTATACTTGATAAATGATGTGTTCTTTGCACTGTGTAAGTCACATCACCTGCTCACGTACTCAAGACGTCCAGTCAGCAAACCTCAACATTATACGTGATAAATGATGTGTTCTTGACACTTTGTAAGACACATCACCTACTTACGTACTCAAGACGTCCAGTCAGCAGACCCCAACATTATACTTGATAAATGATGTGTTCTTAACACTGTGTAAGACACATCACCTACTTACGTACTCAAGACGTCCAGTCAGCAAACCTCAACATTATACGTGATAAATGATGTGTTCTTAACACTGTGTAAGACACATCAGCTACTTACGTACTCAAGACGTGCAGTCAGCAGACCCCAACATTATACTTGATAAATGATGTGTTCTTAACACTGTGTAAGACACATCACATGCTTACGTACTCAAGACGTCCAGTCAGCAAACCCCAACATTATACGTGATAAATGATGTGTTCTTAACACTGTGTAAGACACATCACATGCTCACGTACTCAAGACGTCCAGTCAGCAAACCCCAACATTATACGTGATAAATGATGTGTTCTTAACACTGTGTAAGACACATCACATGCTCACGTACTCAAGACGTCCAGTCAGCAAACCCCAACATTATACGTGATAAATGATGTGTTCTTAACACTGTGTAAGACACATCACATGCTTAAGTACTCAAGACGTGCAGTCAGCAAACCTCAACATTATACGTGATAAATGATGTGTTCTTAACACTGTGTAAGACACATCACATGCTCACGTACTCAAGACGTCCAGTCAGCAAACCTCAACATTATACGTGATAAATGATGTGTTCTTGGCACTGTGTAAGACACATCACATGCTTACGTACTCAAGACGTCCAGTCAGCAAACCTCAACATTATACGTGATAAATGATGTGTTCTTGGCACTTTGTAAGACACATCACATGCTTACGTACTCAAGACGTCCAGTCAGCAAACCCCAACATTATACGTGATAAATGATGTGTTCTTAACACTGTGTAAGACACATCACCTGCTCACGTACTCAAGACGTCCAGTCAGCAAACCTCAACATTATACGTGATAAATGATGTGTTCTTAACACTGTGTAAGACACATCACCTGCTCACGTACTCAAGACGTCCAGTCAGCAAACCTCAACATTATACGTGATAAATGATGTGTTCTTAACACTGTGTAAGACACATCACCTACTTACGTACTCAAGACGTGCAGTCAGCAGACCCCAACATTATACTTGATAAATGATGTATTCTTAACACTGTGTAAGACACATCACCTACTTTTTACTCAAGACGTGCAGTCAGCAGACCCCAACATTATACTTGATAAATGATGTGTTCTTAACACTGTGTAAGACACATCACCTGCTCACGTACTCAAGACGTGCAGTCAGCAGGTCCCAACACTATACTTGATAAATGATGTATTCTTAACACTGTGTAAGACACATCACATGCTCACGTACTCAAGACGTGCAGTCAGCAGGTCCCAACATTATACGTGATAAATGATGTGTTCTTAACACTGTGTAAGACACATCACCTACTTACGTACTCAAGACATCCAGTCAGCAAACCTCAACATTATACGTGATAAATGATGTGTTCTTAACACTGTGTAAGACACATTTCCTGCTTACGTACTCAAGACGTCCAGTCAGCAAACCTCAACATTATACGTGATAAATGATGTGTTCTTAACACTGTGTAAGACACATCACCTGCTCACGTACTCAAGACGTGCAGTCAGCAAACCTCAACATTATACGTGATAAATGATGTGTTCTTAACACTGTGTAAGACACATCACCTGCTCACGTACTCAAGACGTCCAGTCAGCAAACCTCAACATTATACGTGATAAATGATGTGTTCTTAACACTGTTTAAGACACAACACCTGCTTACGTACTCAAGACGTGCAGTCAGCAGACCCCAACATTATACGTGATAAATGATTGTTCTTAACACTGTGTAAGACACATCACCTGCTTACGTACTCAAGACGTCCAGTCAGCAAACCTCAACATTATACGTGATAAATGATGTGTTTTTAACACTGTGTAAGACACAACACCTGCTTACGTACTCAAGACGTCCAGTCAGCAAACCTCAACATTATACGTGATAAATGATGTGTTCTTAACACTGTGTAAGACACATCACCTGCTCACGTACTCAAGACGTCCAGTCAGCAAACCTCAACATTATACGTGATAAATGATGTGTTCTTAACACTGTGTAAGACACAACACCTGCTTACGTACTCAAGACGTCTAGTCAGCAAACCTCAACATTATACGTGATAAATGATGTGTTCTTAACACTGTGTAAGACACATCACCTGCTTACGTACTCAAGACGTCCAGTCAGCAAACCTCAACATTATACGTGATAAATGATGTGTTCTTAACACTGTGTAAGACACAACACCTGCTTACTTACTCAAGACGTGCAGTCAGCAGACCCCAACATTATACTTGATAAATGATGTATTCTTGACACTGTGTAAGACACATCACCTACTTACGTACTCAAGACGTCCAGTCAGCAGACCCCAACATTATACTTGATAAATGATGTGTTCTTAACACTGTGTAAGACACATCACCTGCTTACGTACTCAAGACGTGCAGTCAGCAGGTCCCAACATTATACTTGATAAATGATGTATTCTTGGCACTGTATAAGACACATCACCTGCTCACGTACTCAAGACGTGCAGTCAGCAGGTCCCAACACTATACTTGATAAATTATGTATTCTTGGCACTGTATAAGACACATCACCTGCTCACGTACTCAAGACGTCCAGTCAGCAGGTCCCAACACTATACTTGATAAATGATGTATTCTTGGCACTGTATAAGACACATCACCTGCTCACGTACTCAAGACGTCCAGTCAGCAGGTCCCAACACTATACTTGATAAATGATGTATTCTTGGCACTGTATAAGACACATCACCTGCTCACGTACTCAAGACGTCCAGTCAGCAGGTCCCAACACTATACTGTACTTGATAAATGATGTATTCTTGGCACTGTGTAAGTCACATCACCTGCTCACGTACTCAAGACGTGCAGTCAGCAGGTCCCAACATTATACTTGATAAATGATGTATTCTTGGCACTGTATAAGACACATCACCTGCTCACGTACTCAAGACGTGCAGTCAGCAGGTCCCAACACTATACTTGATAAATGATGTATTCTTGGCACTGTATAAGACACATCACCTGCTCACGTACTCAAGACGTGCAGTCAGCAGGTCCCAACACTATACTTGATAAATGATGTATTCTTGGCACTGTATAAGACACATCACCTACTTACGTACTCAAGACGTCCAGTCAGCAGACCCCAACATTATACTTGATAAATGATGTGTTCTTAACACTGTGTAAGACACATCACCTGCTTACGTACTCAAGACGTGCAGTCAGCAGGTCCCAACACTATACTTGATAAATGATGTATTCTTGGCACTGTATAAGACACATCACCTGCTCACGTACTCAAGACGTCCAGTCAGCAGGTGTCAACACTATACTTGATAAATGATGTGTTCTTGGCACTGTGTAAGACACATCACCTGCTCACGTACTCAAGACGTCCAGTCAGCAGGTCCCAACACTATACTTGATAAATGATGTATTCTTGGCACTGTATAAGACACATCACCTGCTCACGTACTCAAGACGTCCAGTCAGCAGGTGTCAACACTATACTTGATAAATGATGTGTTCTTGGCACTGTATAAGACACATCACCTGCTCACGTACTCAAGACGTCCAGTCAGCAGGTGTCAACACTATACTTGATAAATGATGTGTTCTTGACACTGTGTAAGACACATCACCTGCTTACGTACTCAAGACGTCCAGTCAGCAAACCTCAACATTATACGTGATAAATGATGTGTTCTTGGCACTGTGTAAGACACATCACCTGCTTACGTACTCAAGACGTTCAGTCAGCAAACCCCAACATTATACTTGATAAATGATGTGTTCTTGGCACTGTGTAAGACACATCATCTACTTACGTACTCAAGACGTCCAGTCAGCAAACCCCAACATTATACGTGATAAATTATGTGTTCTTGGCACTGTGTAAGACACATCACATGCTTACGTACTCAAGACGTCCAGTCAGCAAACCCCAACATTATACTTGATAAATGATGTGTTCTTGGCACTGTGTAAGACACATCACATGCTTACGTACTCAAGACGTGCAGTCAGCAGGTCCCAACATTATACTTGATAAATGATGTGTTCTTTGCACTGTGTAAGTCACATCACCTGCTCACGTACTCAAGACGTCCAGTCAGCAAACCTCAACATTATACGTGATAAATGATGTGTTCTTGACACTTTGTAAGACACATCACCTACTCACGTACTCAAGACGTCCAGTCAGCAGACCCCAACATTATACTTGATAAATGATGTGTTCTTAACACTGTGTAAGACACATCACCTACTTACGTACTCAAGACGTCCAGTCAGCAAACCTCAACATTATACGTGATAAATGATGTGTTCTTAACACTGTGTAAGACACATCACCTACTTACGTACTCAAGACGTGCAGTCAGCAGACCCCAACATTATACTTGATAAATGATGTGTTCTTAACACTGTGTAAGACACATCACATGCTTACGTACTCAAGACGTCCAGTCAGCAAACCCCAACATTATACGTGATAAATGATGTGTTCTTAACACTGTGTAAGACACATCACATGCTCACGTACTCAAGACGTCCAGTCAGCAAACCCCAACATTATACGTGATAAATGATGTGTTCTTAACACTGTGTAAGACACATCACATGCTCACGTACTCAAGACGTCCAGTCAGCAAACCCCAACATTATACGTGATAAATGATGTGTTCTTAACACTGTGTAAGACACATCACATGCTTAAGTACTCAAGACGTGCAGTCAGCAAACCTCAACATTATACGTGATAAATGATGTGTTCTTAACACTGTGTAAGACACATCACATGCTCACGTACTCAAGACGTCCAGTCAGCAAACCTCAACATTATACGTGATAAATGATGTGTTCTTGGCACTGTGTAAGACACATCACATGCTTACGTACTCAAGACGTCCAGTCAGCAAACCTCAACATTATACGTGATAAATGATGTGTTCTTGGCACTTTGTAAGACACATCACATGCTTACGTACTCAAGACGTCCAGTCAGCAAACCCCAACATTATACGTGATAAATGATGTGTTCTTAACACTGTGTAAGACACATCACCTGCTCACGTACTCAAGACGTCCAGTCAGCAAACCTCAACATTATACGTGATAAATGATGTGTTCTTAACACTGTGTAAGACACATCACCTGCTCACGTACTCAAGACGTCCAGTCAGCAAACCTCAACATTATACGTGATAAATGATGTGTTCTTAACACTGTGTAAGACACATCACCTACTTACGTACTCAAGACGTGCAGTCAGCAGACCCCAACATTATACTTGATAAATGATGTATTCTTAACACTGTGTAAGACACATCACCTACTTTTTACTCAAGACGTGCAGTCAGCAGACCCCAACATTATACTTGATAAATGATGTGTTCTTAACACTGTGTAAGACACATCACCTGCTCACGTACTCAAGACGTGCAGTCAGCAGGTCCCAACACTATACTTGATAAATGATGTATTCTTAACACTGTGTAAGACACATCACATGCTCACGTACTCAAGACGTGCAGTCAGCAGGTCCCAACATTATACGTGATAAATGATGTGTTCTTAACACTGTGTAAGACACATCACCTACTTACGTACTCAAGACATCCAGTCAGCAAACCTCAACATTATACGTGATAAATGATGTGTTCTTAACACTGTGTAAGACACATTTCCTGCTTACGTACTCAAGACGTCCAGTCAGCAAACCTCAACATTATACGTGATAAATGATGTGTTCTTAACACTGTGTAAGACACATCACCTGCTCACGTACTCAAGACGTGCAGTCAGCAAACCTCAACATTATACGTGATAAATGATGTGTTCTTAACACTGTGTAAGACACATCACCTGCTCACGTACTCAAGACGTCCAGTCAGCAAACCTCAACATTATACGTGATAAATGATGTGTTCTTAACACTGTTTAAGACACAACACCTGCTTACGTACTCAAGACGTGCAGTCAGCAGACCCCAACATTATACGTGATAAATGATTGTTCTTAACACTGTGTAAGACACATCACCTGCTTACGTACTCAAGACGTCCAGTCAGCAAACCTCAACATTATACGTGATAAATGATGTGTTTTTAACACTGTGTAAGACACAACACCTGCTTACGTACTCAAGACGTCCAGTCAGCAAACCTCAACATTATACGTGATAAATGATGTGTTCTTAACACTGTGTAAGACACATCACCTGCTCACGTACTCAAGACGTCCAGTCAGCAAACCTCAACATTATACGTGATAAATGATGTGTTCTTAACACTGTGTAAGACACAACACCTGCTTACGTACTCAAGACGTCTAGTCAGCAAACCTCAACATTATACGTGATAAATGATGTGTTCTTAACACTGTGTAAGACACATCACCTGCTTACGTACTCAAGACGTCCAGTCAGCAAACCTCAACATTATACGTGATAAATGATGTGTTCTTAACACTGTGTAAGACACAACACCTGCTTACTTACTCAAGACGTGCAGTCAGCAGACCCCAACATTATACTTGATAAATGATGTATTCTTGACACTGTGTAAGACACATCACCTACTTACGTACTCAAGACGTCCAGTCAGCAGACCCCAACATTATACTTGATAAATGATGTGTTCTTAACACTGTGTAAGACACATCACCTGCTTACGTACTCAAGACGTGCAGTCAGCAGGTCCCAACATTATACTTGATAAATGATGTATTCTTGGCACTGTATAAGACACATCACCTGCTCACGTACTCAAGACGTGCAGTCAGCAGGTCCCAACACTATACTTGATAAATTATGTATTCTTGGCACTGTATAAGACACATCACCTGCTCACGTACTCAAGACGTCCAGTCAGCAGGTCCCAACACTATACTTGATAAATGATGTATTCTTGGCACTGTATAAGACACATCACCTGCTCACGTACTCAAGACGTCCAGTCAGCAGGTCCCAACACTATACTTGATAAATGATGTATTCTTGGCACTGTATAAGACACATCACCTGCTCACGTACTCAAGACGTCCAGTCAGCAGGTCCCAACACTATACTGTACTTGATAAATGATGTATTCTTGGCACTGTGTAAGTCACATCACCTGCTCACGTACTCAAGACGTGCAGTCAGCAGGTCCCAACATTATACTTGATAAATGATGTATTCTTGGCACTGTATAAGACACATCACCTGCTCACGTACTCAAGACGTGCAGTCAGCAGGTCCCAACACTATACTTGATAAATGATGTATTCTTGGCACTGTATAAGACACATCACCTGCTCACGTACTCAAGACGTGCAGTCAGCAGGTCCCAACACTATACTTGATAAATGATGTATTCTTGGCACTGTGTAAGACACATCACCTACTTACGTACTCAAGACGTCCAGTCAGCAGACCCCAACATTATACTTGATAAATGATGTGTTCTTGACACTGTGTAAGACACATCACCTGCTTACGTACTCAAGACGTCCAGTCAGCAGGTCCCAACAATATACTTGATAAATGATGTGTTCTTGGTACTGTGTAAGACACATCACCTGCTTACGTACTCAAGACGTCCAGTCAGCAGGTCTCAACACTATACTTGATAAATGATGTGTTCTTGACACTGTGTAAGACACATCACCTGCTCACGTACTCAAGACGTCCAGTCAGCAGGTCCCAACACTATACTTGATAAATGATGTATTCTTGGCACTGTATAAGACACATCACCTGCTCACGTACTCAAGACGTCCAGTCAGCAGGTCTCAACACTATACTTGATAAATGATGTGTTCTTAACACTGTGTAAGACACATCACATGCTCACGTACTCAAGACGTCCAGTCAGCAGGTGTCAACACTATACTTGATAAATGATGTGTTCTTGGCACTGTATAAGACACATCACCTGCTCACGTTCTCAAGACGTCCAGTCAGCAGGTCCCAACACTATACTTGATAAATGATGTATTCTTGGCACTGTGTAAGACACATCTCCTGCTTACGTACTCAAGACGTCCAGTCAGCAGGTCCCAACACTATACTTGATAAATGATGTATTCTTGGCACTGTATAAGACACATCACCTGCTCACGTACTCAAGACGTCCAGTCAGCAGGTCCCAACACTATACTTGATAAATGATGTATTCTTGACACTGTGTAAGACACATCACCTGCTCACGTACTCAAGACGTCCAGTCAGCAGGTCCCAACACTATACTAGATAAATGATGTATTCTTGGCACTGTATAAGACACATCACCTGCTCACGTACTCAAGACGTCCAGTCAGCAGGTGTCAACACTATACTTGATAAATGATGTGTTCTTGGCACTGTGTAAGACACATCACCTGCTCACGTACTCAAGACGTCTAGTCAGCAGGTCCCAACACTATACTTGATAAATGATGTGTTCTTGGCACTGTGTAAGACACATCACCTGCTCACGTACTCAAGACGTCTAGTCAGCAGGTCCCAACACTATACTTGATAAATGATGTATTCTTGGCACTGTATAAGACACATCACCTGCTCACGTACTCAAGACGTCCAGTCAGCAGGTGTCAACACTATACTTGATAAATGATGTGTTCTTGGCACTGTGTAAGACACATCACCTGCTCACGTACTCAAGACGTCTAGTCAGCAGGTCCCAACACTATACTTGATAAATGATGTATTCTTGGCACTGTATAAGACACATCACCTGCTCACGTACTCAAGACGTCCAGTCAGCAGGTCCCAACATTATACTTGATAAATGATGTGTTCTTGGCACTGTGTAAGACACATCACCTGCTCACGTACTCAAGACGTCCAGTCAGCAGGTCCCAACACTATACGTGATAAATGACCTTTTTTGGTACTTCCTGAAATACATTGGTCATTTTGAGATACTGTAGCATAATCAATTATAGTGTTAATTAAATAAGTGCGTCTTGGAAATTAATTATTCTTCTTTGCTTCCTTCAACAGAAGCATGTGAGTAAGTAAATATGTTTATAAATCCAATTCAAACGTAGATGGCAATCTTGTTAATGGTGATTCTATGGGAAATAATAGTGATTATATTTATTAATACTCAGTTTAAAATGGCAACACAGATTGTGCTCATTTGAAAGCAAATATGAATGATTACTTGAGTGTAGGATGGGAATGTATGACTTATGAAGTCTTGTTACTAACTGAGTTTGACTTTGGCTTTGAGTTCTTAAAATCCCACTAGCCAGAGCTACTAATGGACCTACATACAGCTTTACGTTGAATCTGAACCCCGCAGAATTGAATCGAAATGCACGTTAAAGAGACTGAATTATTGTTAGAATGATACTTATACGAAAAAGTGTAATTTTGTAATGTGTAATATTACATTTTTTCTATGGATATTACGCCAGATAAATAAATAATATTACGCTATTAAACTTTGAAGTTTAGGATATTTGGAGTATCAATGGAAAAATAAGAAAGCATCGTATCTAATTTAAAAGTGGATGGAGTAGGAATTATGTTTATTAAGTACAGACAAATCTAAAAATTTGCATATACAACTAAAAATCTGTAGGCACTTTTGCTTTTAATTTTTACATTTTATTTAAAAACATTATTGATTGATATAACAGTGTTGTCATTTTTTAACTATTTTTATAGCTCCTGAAATAAGTAAAAAGTACTTAATACATTCTTTCTAACTAGAAAAATAAAACTCAATAGAAAGTCGACCTTTTTCCAAAAGTGTTTATATATATTTATTTGTTACGTATAAACATATATATATATATATATATATATATATATATATATATATATATATGAAAAAATTACTTACTTCGTTTTACAATCACTTATTAAAATATAAATTATTAAATATAGACGTTGTTAATTAACAATGTTCGTGAGATTCAGAATGATCGGACACCGAATTTCGGTATCAAGAAACTTACGAGTATATGTGATGATTTATAATCTAGAAATATTTTCAAATGACCTGTTACAAAATTTTAAACAGCTCAACGATGGCCCAGGTGTTGTTTTTTGAAGTGAAATAATTCTCTTCGGCATTTTGGTTTCATTTATAATTTATTTTCTT
The DNA here is from genome assembly GCA_035578905.1 of Stictocephala bisonia. Classification (NCBI taxonomy): domain Eukaryota; kingdom Metazoa; phylum Arthropoda; class Insecta; order Hemiptera; family Membracidae; genus Stictocephala; species Stictocephala bisonia. Next base: position 52,425 of record JAQJVL010002189.1, read on the forward strand.
AGTTATAAATCTTTAATATTATATAACATAAATTATACAGTTTTATTTGTATATGTAATTATATACAAAATGAACTATTATACAAATTCAATAATATATGAAGCCCTCTCTAATACTTAACCTGGGGACCAACGGCTTTACGTGACTTCCGAACATATTTATATTACTACTTGAAATTAAACCACTATTATTTGCAGTAATTAACGTCACTTAGCACACTAGAGTTAGTGTTCGACAATATATGTCACTGTTTACCACTGTCACTTCAACTCCTTGCCGAAAACCAAAGATTTCCACTACCACCACTGGCTCTGTCACTCCGGACAGACGCTGATTTACTGGTCGGCCGAAGAGTTTCTTTGTATAGGTGCCACTTTGATCTAGAAGGTTCTGGAAATAAGATCCAGATGTGTCTCGATTACCATCCTGTGATGTTCTAGTAATGACTGGAAATTACCGCACTATTTGGAAGATTCAAGACACTTCGAGGACCGGAAACAATTTGCAGTGCAATGAGAGTGGCGTGGCACTTCCGGTAATAGCCATGCCCGTGACAATTTGTAAGTAAAGCCTAGTCCCCACTTACAAACATGTTGCCCGAAACAACTGTTTGCAAACTTTTTCTCAACTGTTTCCAGTGATTAGTGTTGTTTCTGTGATGTTTTTGTGTTGTTTTCAGAATGTTTTCCAACTTTTTGCAAACTGTTTTCAAGCAGTTGAGCGTATTTCTGGGACCGAAAAACAGTGTTTTCTGTTTTCCGAAAGCCTATTATCCACTTGACAAAAATGTTTGTAAACAGTTTGCAAACTTTATGTCATATGTTTGCAAACTGTTTCGAAACAATAGAGAAACATAAATGTTTGTCATTAATTTGTGTCCACACTAGCAGGACAGTGTTTCCTGAGATTTGGACTGAAGAAGACGTTCTTTGGGCGAACTACCACTTTTTTCTCCCACAAAGCCTTGTATTCACGTCTAAATTGTACTTTTAAAACTTTAATTTTTTTATCTATTTCGTCAATGCTCGCGTCAAAAACGAGCGCGATTTTCTTTAGGGCGTCACGTTTCTTATCCATGTTTTATAACCTGGACAAGTTATGTCTCACAAAACTCTACGGGAATAAAACAATCTATTATATTTAAAATTTGTTCCTGATTCCACGCAGTAGTAGACATCTTGAGCACTTGAACAGTTGAAGACAAAGACAACGACCGGTACCGCACACTTGCTTGCTAGACGACTAGAAGCACCGCTGACGTCCGATGACTCGTTCAAACTTCCTCTTCCGTTAATTTTGTCCTCTAGACGGAAACATGTTTGTTCAGCCTAGTCTCTACTTACAAATATGTTGCCGGAAACAGTGTTTGCAAACTGTTTCCAGTGTTTTTGTGTTGTTTCTGTGAAGTTTTTGTGATCTTTCCCGAATGTTTCTAAGGCCGAGAAACAGTGTTTTCTGTTTTCCGAACCAAATGGAAAACACTGTTTCTCGGTCCCTGAAACATTCTCAAACTTCCTCTTCCGTTCTAATTTTGTCTTCTAGACAGAAACATTTTGCGTGTTTTCCATTTGGTTCAGCCTAGTCTCTACTTACAAACATGTTGCCGGAAACAGTGTTTGCAAACTGTTTCCAGTGTTTTTGTGTTGTTTCTGTGATGTTTTTGTGATCTTTCCCGAATGTTTCTAAGGCCGAGAAACAGTGTTTTCTGTTCTCCGAACCAAATGGAAAACACGCAAACATGTTTCCGTCTAGAGGACAAAATTAACGGAAGAGGAAGTTTGAACGAGTCGTCGGGCGTCAGCGGCGCTTCTAGTCGTCTAGCAAGCAAGTTTGTGGTACTGGTCGTTATCTTTGTCTTTAACTGTTCATGTTGTGTACTACTGCGTGGAACCAGAAAAAAATGTATATTTAATATATTGTTTCATTCCTGTGAAGTTTTGTGGGACACAACTTGTCCAGTTTATAAAACAGGGATACAAATATGACGCCCTAAAGGATATCTCGCTCGTTTTTGACGCGAGCATTGACGAAATAGAAAAAAAAGTCTTAAAAGTACAATTTAGACGTGAACACAAGGCATTGTGGGAGAAAAAAGTGGTAGTTCACCCAAAGAACGTCTTCTTCAGTTCAAATCTCAGGAAACACTGTCCTGCTAGTGTGGACACAAATTGATGACAAACCTTTATGTTTCTCTGTTGTTTCGAAACTGTTTGCAAACGGTTTGTCAACTGTTTGCAGACATTGTTTCCAAGTGAGCACTAGGCTTATCTGATGATTGGTTTGCAGGACAGAAAAAGGATTGTGTTTATTTAAAGTAAATGTATAATATAAATTTATAGCAAGGAAGCGATATATTTTTTTCTGTTTAATATCAAGTCAGATCAATTTGGTAAAGACAATATTATACCATCACTCAAATATGCAAACATTCAACTAACGTAGATAATATTTACTTCTTGTGTTGTTAATATTAAATGGGTGGAAAGAAGAGTAAAGAAATTTCAATTGCCGTTGAATGCATACTTATGATACCTGCCTCGGATTGAACAACACATTTTGGCTTGTCTGTTGTTCTTGATATTAACGACACATTTTGGCTTGTCTGTTGTTCTTGATATTAACAACACATTTTGGCTTGTCTGTTGTTCTTGATATTGACAACACATTTGGCTTATCTGTTGTTCTTGATATTAACGACACATTTTGGCTTGTCTGTTGTTCTTGATATCAACGACCCATTTTGGCTTTTCTGTTGTTCTTGATATTAACAACACATTTTGGCTTGTCTGTTGTTCTTGATATTAACAACACATTTGGCTTGTCTGTTGTTCTTGATATTAACATCACATTTTGGCTTGTCTGTTGTTCTTGATATTAACAACACATTTTGGCTTGTCTGTTGTTCTTGATATCGACGACCCATTTTGGCTTGTCTGTTGTTCTTGATATTAACAACACATTTTGGCTTGTCTGTTGTTCTTGATATTAACAACACATTTTGGCTTGTCTGTTGTTCTTGATATTAACAACACATTTTGGCTTGTCTGTTGTTTTTGATATCAACGACACATTTTGGCTTGTCTGTTGTTCTTGATATTAACAACACATTTTGGCTTGTCTGTTGTTCTTGATATTAACAACACATTTGGCTTGTCTGTTGTTCTTGATATTAACGACACATTTTGGCTTGTCTGTTGTTCTTGATATTAACAACACATTTTGGCTTGTCTGTTGTTCTTGATATCAACTACCCATTTTGGCTTTTCTGTTGTTCTTGATATTAACAACACATTTTGGCTTGTCTGTTGTTCTTGATATTAACAACACATTTGGCTTGTCTGTTGTTCTTGATATTAACATCACATTTTGGCTTGTCTGTTGTTCTTGATATTAACAACACATTTTGGCTTGTCTGTTGTTCTTGATATCAACGACCCATTTTGGCTTGTCTGTTGTTCTTGATATTAACAACACATTTTGGCTTGTCTGTTGTTCTTGATATTAACAACACATTTTGGCTTGTCTGTTCTTCTTAATATTAACAACACATTTTGGCTTGTCTGTTGTTTTTGAGATTAACAACACATTTTGGCTTGTCTGTTGTTCTTGATATTAACAACACATTTTGGCTTGTCTGTTGTTCTTGATATTAACAACACATTTGGCTTGTCTGTTGTTCTTGATATTAACGACACATTTTGGCTTGTCTGTTGTTCTTGATATTAACAACACATTTTGGCTTGTCTGTTGTTCTTGACATTAACAACACATTTTGGCTTGTCTGTTGTTCTTGACATTAACAACACATTTTGTCTTGTCTGTTGTTCTTGACATTAACAACACATTTTGGCTTGTCTGTTCTTCTTAATATTAACAACACATTTTGGCTTGTCTGTTGTTCTTGATATTAACAACACATTTTGGCTTGTCTGTTGTTCTTGACATTAACAACACAATTTGGCTTGTCTGTTGTCCTTGATATTAACAACACATTTTGGCTTGTCTGTTGTCCTTGATATTAACAACACATTTTGGCTTGTCTGTTTTTCTTGATATTAACAACACATTTTGGCTTGTCTGTTGTTCTTGATCACTGAGTTGTAGATTACAAAAGAGAGGAAAGGTAGCGTGTTATATTATAATGTACCCTCAAATATATAGCACGAAATCTAAGGCATTTTAATAGAATAAATTTACATTAACATAACTATTGTGGACATTGATCTTCATTTGTTAAACCACACAGAACAATTTGGCTGGAGTTGGACCGTTGTTCCATAAGAACGTTTGAATAATCGGCAATAAATGCCAATGGGCTTGAAAAACAAAAAGCAAAAAAGTCATTGCAGTTGACTCTCTTTCCCTGCTTGGCTACCAGGCAACGAATATTGCTGCAGCCGCTTTTTTCAGTTGAACATTACTTGAATTTAAAACGGTTTACGCTTACATTTTTAACATGTGTATTCCAAATTGTAACATACTTTAAGGGCATTCGTTTTTAGTTGGCCCAGAAGAACATATTTTTTTCTAACCGTTTCGGTTTATTTGGGAAATTTATTAAATTAGTACAATAGTTCTTGGTGTATAAAAAATAAACCAAAACAGTTATAAAACTCACTTCTCAGGGGACATTAGACAAGTATGTGTGTTTTTAAAAAAAGTTAGGTTTAAAATGTTGCGTTCATAAATAAAGCTGTAATCTTTATTTGAATTTAACTGACCTTACGGAGAATCAAATCCAGAGGTGTAGCAGACTCCTGACATAACAAGTGGTTAAACAACAACGGCAGTCACATTGTTGGCGTGTTAACACGTTGTCCTTAGTTATTGTCACATGTCAATTGTTGGCTAGATACTACTGCTGTAAGTTATTGAAATATCACAAAAAACATGGTGAATCTTTAAAATATTCTCATGAACTGGTCAATGAGAATATTGGTTCATGGTCAATAGAACTTTTGGAAATATCAATTGAATAGGTCAATTAAGCTGATTTCTTGTTTATTTCCTCATTGATCATTTTTCAATACAGAAAAAACATGTAAGTTTAGAGCCTATAGTGCACATGGTTGGAGCTGATACCGAACTGACTAGTTAAAGCATCTGTCTAGTTTGAGAACATGTTAAATCACATCTGACAGATAAAACCTGGTTTTAAGTTGGGGTAAAGGGAGGTTAATCAGCTCCACCCACTCCTCATGAAATATACAGAGGCACCATCTTTGGGAACAGCCTTTTTATAAATAATCATAGTACTTGTTATTATAAACTATCTATGTAATCTCAATTAATTGCTTAAGTTTTCCACTTATACACTAGGTGAATTATTTGCTCACCAGTTGCCATTGTTTCTGTTACAATTATTGATAATACTATGTTAAATGTATTATATTACTATGTACTAATTATATTTATTAATATAAATTATTTATTATACATTATTTATACAATAAAAACTATAATATATATTATTTATTATAGTTAAGATGGGCCCACTGACAAGTATGTTTTTGTTACTTAGCGAGGCCACAATTATATAAGATTTTGGAATAAACTCCCTCTATTCTATTCAACTATCCACATTTAAAGGGCTGCTAATAGCAATCTTCTTGCACTGTTTGTAAATATTGAAGACATTAAGACTAAACTCAGGAAAATAAAAATTTAATAAAATTAAAACAATTATATTTTGACAATAAATCATTCCGCTTTATACTGCAGAAACACTGATGTTGGTTTTTTATTTTTTATTATTGTTATTGTACCATAATCAATTTTTATTCTATTCATGTACGTGCAAAAGGAAGTGTAAAGTGTTTATTTACAAGAACGTATAAATAGTAATTTTATTTGATTTTTTCCAATTAATTAAAACATTTATAATTTGAAATCTCATTCTATGATAAATTTTCTGGTATTTTGAATAATTTATATAGGCAAATTACAGGCAATATTGTAAGAACCTAGATCTTTTCCAGCAGTATTACTATGTTTACTAATTGAATTAGTATTGTGACAATCTTATATGTTGTAGGACATAGTCAAATACTACTAAAATTTTAGTTATGAACTCTATTAAAAACTCAAAAAAGTTAATGATCGCAATATTTTACCAGGTGAAGTTAGGGCCAAGAATTCCCCTGTAACACAACCTGGGGACCAACGGCTTAAGGATGACTTCCGGACCACAAACAGTGACCGGGCGAGCGGGCTGCATGCAAGGGCGGGATGCTCATCCGGTCACCCATCAAATGAACAGCCACGCTCGATGTTGCTTGAAGCCGTTATCTTGCGATAACGTCGAAATCCTTCGGTCAAGGCCACTGGTGAAACTAACGATTCGATGTTACTTTTTTTAATAACAATAATTTTGAAACAATAATTTTCATTTTAAGTGCATTTTAGTGGATACGTATAAACAGCAGACGTTAGGTGTAATATTGCTGTTACCCCAATCTATAGTGAAAAGAACTGAGTTTAGTTTTTTCTTAAAAGCATAACCCACGGCTTATTTGGGGTTAATGACAAGGAATAATTTATTTTAGAAAGGAAGTAGCCCTTAAGGGAAACAGACGAAGGGTAAGGGTTGTAAAAGATCAGGTGGATGTATCCTCCCCCCCTCCCCCACACACTCAGCGACTGAAGGGCCGTTGCATATTTAGGCGCTTTTTATCTCTCTCAGCTCTCTAATGTTGGAATCTTTAGAATTTCTTCAAACACTAAAATATTTTCTTTATGCCTACACTATTGCATCTCATGCCTTTTCAACTTAAATAATCATTTATTTGCTCACGTAAAACAGCATGAATAAAAATCTTTCCGTGTTTTAATAACACGTATTAATTAATTACTGGTAATTCATCTAAAACGCCGATCGAAGAGACATGGGCGAATGAGTGTCATGAATATACATGAACGAGTGTAGTCATTGTTACTAACTAAGGTTAACTGTTCCTTAGTAATAGCTATTTCGTAATAGTCCCTATAGGTAGGGCAACAAAAGACCGACAGCTTTACGTGGAATCCGAACCACGTAGTATTATTTTCATGTTCACCTATATATATATATATACTCAGTTCTCTTCCCTACACAACATCTGGACCCTGTCTACCACTAAAAATGGACGACCCAGACTACTAGTGTCTAAGTCTACTGGTGTCCAGGAAATGCGAACGTCTTGTTAGTATTCAGAGGGCCGAGCATAGAACCTATCACCTACAATCTCCACAACACTTATTATCGTTTGAAGCGCAATAGAATAAGAAATGTAATTAAATCAAAATTTATGTTGGTAATCAACAAAAAAATGTAGCCTATATAAATTAAAATAAAATACAGAGCTAAATCGTATATTTAAAAAAGATTTTAACAAACGTAACAAAAAATTTAAAACAATGCAAACTGAATGATTTATATCACTCACCACAACGAAGAAAATGATAACAATTTACTGACAGAAAACTTTTTATACAAAAAAAAAACAAAGAAAACATGAGAAAAAATACATTTAATTAGTGAAAAATATATTAGTAATATACTAAGCCAAACATTAAAAACAAAAGACGTTTAGGCTTACCTAAATAACCGTATTACTTTTTGGCTTGAATAAAAGCAAATATATTTTCTAGAAACATATTTAATTTTTTATGTTAAAAGAAGATAAAGTTTTAAATACGAAAATGGCAACAATGCTTGATAATTTTATAAACTTTTCTGAAATATTTTAGATTATGTACACAATAAAATGTGTGTCATGTCGTTACAAAAATATATTTACCATACATATTATTAGTACATAATTGCTGATATGATGAAAAACAGAATGACCCCAAAACGTTAGGTAATGATTTACGAGTTATAAGATTCAACTGGCTTAAATAAAATCATTAGTTTTGAATTTTATTTTTGAACTAAATATAGGTTAAAAAGCAATTACATTTTTTGATTTCTAATGACTACAGTTTAAATTAAATTATTATCACCCATTTGATCAAATGCTTTAGATTTGTCTCGATAATCTTCCTATGATTTTCCGTGACATGCAATGGCGATGCACACGTTGGTTTCAACTCGAATTTAAAAATGATTCAATTACGTTAGAGCATTTTCAAATTTAGGAATTTGTTTTCAATATCGATGGCATAGTTAATTATTGAACCTATAAAAACATATATTTCTGGTTTTACAATTATAGAAGTTAAAGTTCGGGAAATAATATAATATAACATTTATTGTAAATTGTATATCATTACAGAGAAAAAAGAAACAGAGTTCGCTTTCTTATGACCGCATCGAAAACCTAAGTGGCAGTCATAAATATATTACAACTAATGTATATCTTTATACATCTGTAGTAATAACTACACGTTCAACTTTGAGGATTTGGGGGAATAAACTGACAAGGTGCTCCACATGGCAATCTAGAGACATGACTAATCGACACACATTCAGAGCGACCTCTGTTTCTTTCTTCTCTGTGGTGCCCAATATTATTTATGTAAGATAAATATAAAAATATAGACATTTCATTTCAGTTTTTATTTTTACGAGACCATTTACATTTTTAATGTTGTTAAAATATTAAGGCTTAAATCTTTAGCCTATATCTGTGTTCAGACTGTGGCCTAGTTAAAATAAGTGTATTCTAAATTCATGTATTAACCACAAACCACATACTCACCTTGAAACTGGAATCTTAGAATGTTATGTAATACATTATAGATTTTAAATGTTGATAGTGTTTTTCTTTTTAACTCGTGGAGATTTCGTGTACAATTAATATATTTACGTTCATTTCAATTGCGTGATTCAATCTTTGAATAAGCTCCATACATTCTCTAAACTCTACATTTATCAAAATGCTACAATGTCAATGAGAAATTATATAACAAAGCAAAGCAGCTAGCTTTGATCTCACTGGAGTAATTATTCCTAGCAATTAATTAAGCGAAATTCTGTCCTCTTATCGCTGTATTTGTCTAGTTGTGATGCACAATACTCACCTACATTTTATATTGTAAACCTCCTCAAAACATTATCATTGCTATTATAACTTAATTAAGAAAAATTATTGTAAAAGTCTGTCAAAACTAAAACCGTTAATAGAGGTTCTTTACAATAGTGATTTATTCTTGTAATTTATAACAGTAAAAATAAGTTAAGATACCAAATCGGTAGCAAAGTGCATTAAAGCTGTAAATATGTATCAACAACAATAAAACTAAATTTCAGAAAAAACTAATAATTATTGAATGTGTTGCAATTTAATCCATAATGAAAAAATACCACTTTAAGTAAGGGATACAAAATTTAATTGCAAGTTTGTTGTTTTGTGAAATATCTTATTTATAAATACATATTATTTTTTCGTATGGTAATATACTTCAACAGGACATAGAAACAAGTTATACTATCGAAAAATGCAATTACTCTTTGATCACATAATTAACGTAAGATTACCGAAAATTCAAATGTGAATTCAAACAATACTTAATGAAGATGACGCTTCATTATATATATTTGAGTGACATTCATATAGCTTAATATTATAGATTCTACTATTATAATACATGTATTTTACACATTAATGGAAGATAACGTAAAAATTTTACTTTTATTATGTAGCTATCTAATTTTTAAATAAATCGGTATAACGTACTCACTTCGGGGGGTTGTAAAACCAAGCAGCGTTAACCAACACGTGCTTCCAGGCCACGCCGGCGGGCGGTACTGTGGGATGACGTCATGCCATTGGGGTAATCGATGGTTGGGAGGGAGAGGGTAACCGGAAATTACTTCCATGTACACAGCTACTGGGAGTTCTGTTTCCGAGGGTTTGTGGATTGTTCACTGGCCATTTCAGCTTCAGTAACTGGGATATGACATGGTACTGTTGGGTTTAACCGGTGGTTGGGAGGGGAAGACTGGAAGTTACTTTCATGTACACAGCTACTGGGAGTTCTGTTTCCGAGGGTTTGTGGATTGTTCACTGGCCATTTCAGCTTCAGTTACTGGGGTATGAAATCGTACTGTTGTGTTTAACCGGTGGTTGGGAGGGGAGGACTGGAAGTTACTTTCATATACACAGCTACTGGGAGTTCTGTTTCCGAGGGTTTTTGAATTGTTCACTGGCCATTTCAGCTTCAGTAACTGGGATATGACATCGTACTGTTGGGTTTAACCGGTGGTTGGGAGGGGAAGACTGGAAGTTACTTTCATATACACAGCTACTGGGAGTTCTGTTTCCGAGGGTTTTTGAATTGTTCACTGGCCATTTCAGCTTCAGTAACTGGGATATGACATCGTACTGTTGGGTTTAACCGGTGGTTGGGAGGGGAAGACTGGAAGTTACTTTCATATACACAGCTACTGGGAGTTCTGTTTCCGAGGGTTTTTGAATTGTTCACTGGCCATTTCAGCTTCAGTAACTGGGATATGACATCGTACTGTTGGGTTTAACCGGTGGTTGGGAGGGGAAGACTGGAAGTTACTTTCATATACACAGCTACTGGGAGTTCTGTTTCCGAGGGTCTGTGGATTGTTCACTGGCCATTTCAGCTCGAGTAACTGGGTTATGATCTTGTACCGTTGGGTTTAAGCCATGGTTGGGATGTAGAGGGTGATCGGAAGCTACTGGCATGTACACAGCTACTGGGTGGGAGTTCTGTTTCCGAGGGTTTGTGGATTGTTGACTGGTCATTTCAGCTCGAGTAACTGGGGTATGATATTGTACTGTTGGGTTTAACCGGTGGTTGGGATAGAGAGGGTAACCGGAAATTACTGGCATGTACACAGCTACTGGGAGTTCTGTTTCCGAGGGTTTGTGGACTGTTGACTGCCCATTTCAGCTCGACTAACTTTAGGGTTGTTTGTTCTGGCCACAGATTACTCGACCTCAAGTTGTAAGCCAAATTTCTTAGAATATTTTGTGAGAAACGGAGAATAGAGATATTTTTTTATGCTTACAAAGTGTATAGATAAGATGCTAAATAAAAATTGTAATTTGCAAGCGGTCAGGAATATATTTAAAAATTATAATATTGTGATATTTTTACCACCCGTAATTTACCTGTTTACTTATTTTACATATTATCAAAGTATATCTTTCATAGAGCTGATGTTGTACTGTTTTCATTAAATATATTCGTGCATTAATTATTAAAAATATGCGTTGACTCATATTATTATTCACATCCAAAACTTTGTCAATAATTTTATCCTGATATTAGTGGAATCATGTGCACAGTGGCGGCTCAGTGGTTAAGGCATCACACTACGGAGTGCTAAGTCGAAGTTTCGAACCTTTAACTGAGCTGACAGTCGATACTTCACTTGTTGTATAAAGTACACGAACAGAGTTGTAGTCTACACGAAGTGATGGAATAAATTTTTGTTTATTTATTCTTTAAACTATTATAAAATATCAATAGTATTGTGCTATTTAAATTAATAACGTTATTTTTTTTAATAGTATAATCTTTTAAATAGTAGATGTATATAAAATCGAATAGTATTAAATGGATTCACTTGACATTTTTTCACAACATTGCTTTTATATACAAGAGTGTTTTTGTATATTTAGTTCCTAAAATTGTAAACTGTATTAGGGCATTTCAAGGATTTCCCAACTTACTTACTTATGTTTGACAAATGAAAATGAATGTAAGTACTGAAAATGAGCTACTGTGATCAGCTAACTGATGTGAATATTATTATACCCTTTTAAGTTTATTACAGTAAATATACGATTTTTTATTTATGAAAAAAACTGTAAGTTACTTTATTTCAGATACAACAAGTAAATAGTCAACCTTTATTTTATAGAAACTAAAGTCAAATATTACACCTCTAATAGTTAACGTCAGACTAAGCTGCAGTAAACCGAGACCGAGTTTGGCCAAGTTGAAAAGTAAAAAGTGTTTCTGTGGCACTGTTTAGTAAAACCTCAGCCTCAGGTAAGCGGTGTTTCAGTGTTACCCGCCAGGACGTGGTCTGTTTAGATAATGGGGATCTTTATGACGTCACGGCGTGACCGGAATACACGGTGTCTCTTTAAGTACCTCTTTATGAAACCTTCAGTGTTAGTCTTCCGTAAAAAAGACACATGGATATTTTTGTGTTTAATTTGCGTCAAGTTTGCAATGTATTAATGATATCTATTCAACTCGGTGGGTGGGGCTGTGTGATGGGAACCTGTTTCTATGTAGCTATACATCTGATTGTAGCTCTCACGTTTTAATTCTAAGGGCGTTTTATATTTTCAATAATATAAATCCATTAAGATTATTCAAGAGAACGCTGATTGAAGGAATATGGCGTTATGAAACATTTCTTTTTGTCTAGTGATTTATATAGCCTTAAAGTAAACGGTTAGTCGCTTTACTATCTGTAGTGTTCAGAAGAGGCCGTAGTTAAGTGGATAAGGCAGTATCTTGCCACGCAGATGGTCCGAGTTCGAATCCCGGTGTGACCATGGCATTTTTAACCTCTGTACCGCTCCCTAGGTTTTAAAGGCACGTTAAGCTGATTGTTAAGTGTTTGAATGAGCTTCCTAAGCCTAGCCTCACCTGATAAAATATGACGTTAACTTCTTTTACTGAATAATGGTGTATGAATGAAGTGGGCTGCCTCTTAACATGTAGGTAAAATTGGTTGCCATAATTGTGAGCTAGTTGCCAATGAAGTGAGGCTGGTATTTAAAATATGGGTGTTTTGTATTTTTGTTTGTTGTTGTTGTTTTTTTTTTTTTTTTTTTTTTTTTTTTTACATTCAATCTTGTTTACGAGTGCAGATTGAATGATTTTGGTTATCACCCGTGGTTTTCGTAAGTGTTGCAGCTTTCCTTTATTATAATATAACATATTACGTGCTTCTTGATTCCAATCTGCCTTGCTTTTTATCCTGCCACTCATTTACAAGGAGATGTATTTTGCCAATTTCTTTCTCTATACTTGTTATTCAACTTTTTCTCGGCTGTCCTTTTTTTTCCTTTTACTTCCATTTCCGTACGTCTAGAGGATGAGTTAACTTTCCTCCTTTCTTCGCCTATTTCTAATTACTTTAGATGTTTGTCTTTTATAAAATCTTTTTTCCTATTCCTTCCTTTTTATTCTAGTTCCTTTTTATAACGTTTCTTTTATTGTCTATCTTTACGTCTATAATACTTTATTCTGCTTTTGTTCTTCTTATTTCTTCATTTTTGACACGGTCTAGTAGCATTAGCCCACAACACCTTCTGAAGTGTGACATTTCTTGTACTGTTAACTGCTTAACCATTCTGTTATCTAGGGCCCAGATCTCATATGGAGCGAGTAATGCGAGTTTCCGACAACTCTTTTGTTTGTTTTTTGTGTCTGGATTGTAGCCGAACGCGTTGACTGATTGTCATTATAATAGGTTTTTGGAAACTTCAAACAAAGGCTGCGTACATGTATGTTCTTCAAATGTACTTCCTATTCAAAATTTAGCGTTAAAAATGGTAACGTTCAATTCCCACGGTACATGTTGTGGTGTCGCGTCAGCGTAGGTTACGACGCACAAACACAATATCGGACGTTACGCAACGTAACACTGAAGAGAATTTATTTACTAAACAAATAGGCCTATACTTTATTTAATGAATGTCCCGACTTGACTTCAGAGCACTCTTACATCAAAAGCTGGAACTACACGGCGTTTCATAATGCTACGGCCAATGGCGTGACAAACTAAGCCAGCTGCCACCATAGCAACGCCTTTACGTCTTGCAACGCTATTCCGTTTCAATTCAATCAGTCCTTTGAATTCATCTGTTTTATAACCTACTTGATTGATATTGTGAATTTGAGCGTTAGCAAACATATTATGATCGTGGACTTTACATTATTGTTTTCTTTTGTTTGTATATTGTTCATATCGCATTATTTATGTATTTTCATTTGTATTATTATTTGAACAAATTAAAAACGCCTCTTCAAGTGGATTTCTACCTCAAGTTATTGTTGTTTGTCATATGTCAAAACAGTATTTTTGGCAACGCCTTATGGCAGAGCTACACTGAAATGCCACTAAGCACGAACATGTTAAGTTTGAACATTCAATAAACGAAGTATACTGCAGTTGCAATTTCGGTTATAATTACTAACTTACGAAACATCATAACTGTACAAAATAGAGAGAAATGTTGTTGCTAACTCGGTAAGCTATCGCAAATTACTCAACTGTCCAACACTAATGACGAGGGCTAGGTTACGCGGCTTTACGTTTCAATCATTAACCGCCAAAACTGGATCCATTAAGCCCTCAGAAAGGATCGTGAATCGACCTTTCCCTCGTTAACGATATTTGTCTCAACTACCAAACGATTTCAAGTACTTACAGAATGAATAGTTGCACTCGAGTTTTATCTTTAAAACTATTACGTCATTTATTATTAACCCTAGTAGGACACACTGGGGTGTGACAAACACAATGAAAATTTCATTTTAATTTTACTCTATTATTTATTGAGAGGGGATTTATTCCGTCCATGTAAGTTCAGTTAGTATCACCATTGATTTTACTATACATAGAAGATAGTTCCATCCAATGTTAAATATTGAGGCACGGAAAATGGGAGCGACCATGCTGCAACCTGTCGTCAATCAAGTTAAAGAGGTCGAAATTGCCTCCAGTTTCGACTGTTCGGTTGCACAACCTGTGAGCAGTAAAGAAACTAATCACTCCCTCTCATTCCCCCATTCTCTCTCTCTTTCTCTTAAGACTCGCCCGGAAGTACTTGTCTACTGCTGTCTCCCCTCCATCTGTCTACTGTCGCCGATTGGCCTTGATAGTGGGTCAAAGTGGGATATTATTCCCTGCTGTGGTTTGTCTTGCACGGAAAGGAATCACGATCTTTTATTTAGGCCTTAGGGGTTTGTGAATATGAAAAATGTTAGGGGACATTTTTTTTTTTTATTTTGTCAATGTAAATGTAAATAACAGTGTGTTACAGATGTTTAGTTAAAACATTATACATTATCTAAAATGATGTAAATACTGTTTGTATTATAAGTTTATTGATATTTTAATTAATTGTATATTTAGAAGTAGCAAGAAAAATTGTGGTAGTTCTAAATTGTTAAAGGCTAAATTGTTAAGTCCCTGGATAACACCAAACATTTTATATAAATTTGAGAGACGTAAAAAATTATATAAAATATCTACGAAAAGACCATATGACAGTTTTTCAAAATTATTTTGCAAAATGTACTAATGAATTAAATAATGTGATCAATTTTACAAAAAAACTATTATTATTGAACATTCATTCCTTATAACTCCAACAGATTTAAATGAAATTAATAGTATTGTTAAGCTTTTAAAAAATAAAATATTAACTGGCTCTGACCAAATTAATGTACATTTACTGAAAAATATAATTGATGAGGCCAGCACTGGCCAGCAAGGCCAGCACCTTCTCCAGCCCTTCCTTATTCCCACAAATCCTCAAGGATAAACTAGTAAAGATGTATAAAGTTATACATTAGTTGTAATATATATAACTTTCCACTGATAAGTTCACTGCGGTCATAAGAAAGGGACCTCTTTTTTTCTCTCTTTGGTCGTATCAAAACACAAAATAATCGTTTACAACCAAATCTATCTTCACCATAAAGCACGCGATAAAACTTGGTTATGATTGGTAAAAAATATACGGTATGTAAGAGAAAATGTTTAAACACTGAAGGAAACACGAATTTACATTTTTAAATATATCTACTACTAAAAACATGACGCAAATTAAATTGTGTCAAAGCCTACATAATCGGATTTGAGTCCAGCTGCAAGACATTAGCGACGAATTACGAGTATATAAGATTAACTAAACAAATAAAACGTAAACTTAATGTTTACATGATTAAATTAATACAAAATTGATTTATCTGTTATAACTTGCTAAGGTTGCATTTTTAGTACAAATTTGACTATGCAAATTTAGTTGTAGGCTAAAACAGACATGTTTATTTACATTTGGTTGTTACTAAATATACATATATAACCTCAACGATATCTATATACTAGTAAATGATAGACGATGAACAGGGAAACTATACAATTTACTGTAAACACAAGCAAGTGTAATTAATTCATATTCCATTTCTAATTATGAACTGCGGGAATCCCTATTGTATTGTAGCCCGTTGTAATCTGCACATGTGAGGGAGCTCCAACGCCACAGGAAAATTAACACGTTCTCATTAGATAGAGTGATTTATTATATAAAAAACTTATTAGAGAAGTGCGTTTATATAAACGTTTAACTGTTTATGATAGAATTGTATATTTAGTTACGTAGATGAGTATAGTATAATTTTTGGCAACTTGCTTGAATTTGATATCTTTAATTTTGAATTACAGGTTTATAGGATATAAAAGTATACATTGATTATCTTAAAACTTTTACTACAATTTATTTGTATTGAGAACTAACCAACAGAGGATACTGCTATGGTCTAACTGGGTCTAAAACAATAACGTAATCTCACTCTGTGTCTTCTGTTATTTTGATTTACACTCACTAATTAACTAAATTGCACGTAGCGAGATATTTACAGATTTAAATTGCTGAATAGACACTATTTTAACACTTAAAACGAAATCACTATTATAACAATATTAATGTCACCTAACACACAAGTCTATTTTGGCACAATATCTGACACTGCATGGTGAACTGTCACTTTCAATGCAGGCTGAAGACTGAAGGCACACTTCCGACGGGACTTACTCGTCGGCTGAGGGGTGCCGTTCCAAGTCTAGAAGATTCTGGAGAGGTCAAGATAGTTCTGGAAGGGGATCTAGGTCCTTCTGGGAGCCATTTCGGGAAAGTTCTGGCTTCTCGTACAGGGAAATTAACTGCCATTCTAGCACCTTCTAGGACCTACTGGATTAGCGTGAGACCCATCCCCCCACCAAAGCTGGGAAGCGCGCCAACCGGGGGATGGCTCAAAACAAGTCGAGCGATGGGATCACGGGTGGCAGTTGGAGGGTCAAAATAACACTCGGCAGCTGAGCAAAACTAATTTATTATCAAGAAAACCAGAATAAAATAATCAAAAACGGCAGAAGGCCACAACATAAAATTTGCACTTAAATAAATAACAAAACACACAAAAGCTACAAGAACAACAAACTCAACAAATACCAAAATTAACAAATTAACAACTACATGGCCTATCTGCAGTTGGGCCTAGCCGGAGACACCCCAAAACGTAAGAAAAATTTAATAGGCCCCAACTAAAAGTGACGAAAATTCTAAAATTTTTGGTATCACCAATTACACCGGCAATTTGGCCCGCATCCCTTGATTCCACCGGGCCAGGGAGTAAGCCGGAATCCCTGGGCAGCTCCGAATTAAAAGTTAAGCAAAAGCACCATAATCCCCTTTTGGTGAAAGTTTAAAAATTAAATAATTTAAAAGAAAATATAACACGGTACCGTCGAGTAAAAATTCACTTCAAAAACCCCCCCCCCCACAAATACACTTAACAAAAATAAATAACAATAACTAGGCCTAAGCAATTAAATAAGTAATAACAGGATTTAACAATGGGGACCTAACAAAAATAAAAATCTAAACAAATGTAACAAGAAAATAGACTAATTAAACTAAATAACAATAAACATTAACATTAAAAGTTCTCGGTATATTTCAACAGTTTTTATTTCTTTAATAATAAAAAAAAACATAAGTCCCCCATGGCTGTTTCATAAATCCACTGTAAAGTTTAAGTCTTAGGCCTAGGCCACATGAAAAGTTCTACAAACTTCTTTTTTTCTTTTTAATTGCACCTTTTTTTTTTTTTTGTTTTTTCTATTTCACAAATCACCCCCAGCTCAGCCGCCGGGAAAAAAAGATGGAACGAACTGACCTGAGGACTGAAGAAAACACCCAGATGTAGGGAAAGGCAGCTTAGTCGCAACATGGGCTCTACGACTTGGTCCTCAGGCCAGGCAGGCAGTGCAGAAGGTCGAACTTTGCCCGGACGACCGGCTGAGGGTTGAAACGTCCTACTCAAGGACCCTGGACTGTAGGACAACACCACAGCACATTAAAAGCAGTCCAGCCATCACAACACAAATATTATACATAACCCCTAAACATGACATGGCAACACAAAACGGGCACAGACAAAATTATACAGGATTATCACACTAGAAAAAATAAAAGATCTATTTTTTAGGTCATGAATAATTATGTTGGCAAACTCAGATTTAGGAAAAATTACCATTAACAAATTATAAAAGAATTAATTACGTATATGGACTTAAAAAATGACAAACTGAATACTAGGCCATGGATACATGAGCAATATGTTAAAACATGAAAATCAAAGGGTACAGCTAGGCTAGGTTATTGGCAAAGAACAAAAAATATGATATCGGTAACTACAACTGTAAAAAGGCTCCATAAACATTATACAGAATTACAATTGAAAATAAAGGCAGAAATAAAAAGCATTAACGGTAATTAACGGTAAAGATTAACATGGAAGCACATGGCTTTAACCTAGTCTGAGAAACATCTAGACAAAGAATACAAATTTAACCAAACTCTGAAAACACAAGCAAGAACGATTAATATTATTGAAACAAAAGTATTTTCACCAAAAGGGAGATTAAATATTAGAAATTACAAAATTAACACTTACGTTTTGGAGTCTCTCAGCCGAACATAGTAATCTCAGCAGGCAGAGCCAAAGACAAAATGACGGCCAACCTGAAAGACGAAGGCTCCAGAGAAACTAGAACTACTCGAACAATCTAGAAGCCGGTCAACCGGACCGAAGCTGCTGGAACACGGAACGAACGAAACCGGGCCAACGGCTACCAAAGTAAGCGGATCGCCGGGCGTGAGCGAATCTCAGGCAGCCTGGCAGACAACGAAAAAAAAAACGAAACTGTACCGGCCCAAGACCCGGTACAACCTCCCTCTGCAAACCTCAACACACCCAGGCAGGGGAGAACACTCGGTACCTCAGGGAACCAAGAGAAGACGAAGACCCTCCAAAGAGTGGTGTTCCAAGGACGTCCAAGAGAAACTAAGAGGGGAAACCCCTCGAACAGGGAGCAAACTACCCTGACTGTCGGGCCCGACAAGAAAAGAGAGAAGGAAGACTCTCTCAGAACAGCCACCTAGGGCGCAGAGGTGATCAATCTCTTTGCCCCAAGAAACCCCCAGGAACACCAACTCCTGGACCAACCGTTCCCCGGAAAGCCTTAAGCTGGGACACATGGGCTTTCCTAAACACCCTGCCTGACTGGGGATCAACCAGCAGAGCAGTCACCGGTGACAAAAACCTGTTGATGCGGTGGGGACCAGACCACCGATAGCACAACTTTGCAGCTCTTCGTTCCGCGGCCGAACTGACCGGGTGAGCCTGACAAAGAACTAGATCTCCAACCTGAAAAGGGTTAGGAGTACGACCCTTATCATACCTCCTCCTCACTCTCTCTCTAGCACGTAGCAGGTTGCGCCGAGCAGCCCGCCACGTGGACACTACGTCAGTGGCACCTGGCGTAGGTAGAAGATCCTCTAGCCTCCACAAGTTGGACAAAGGGTTGTTAGGAGGGTAGCCATGTAGAATCTCGAAGGGAGTGGCATTGTGACTCTCATGCTTGGAAGAATTAAAAGCAAGCTGGAGCCAAGAGAGACTCTCATCCCAGGTGTTCTGCTTCTCAGCATGGAAAGTAATAAGGGCAGACCGAAGATTGCGGTTGAACCGCTCTGCATGAGAAGGCTGTGGGTAATACGGAGAGGTAGTCACATGCCTGATACCATTGCCAAAACAGAACCTACGAAACTCGTGTGAAGTAAACTGGCTACCATTGTCGGACACAAGAGTGGAAGGCACACCAAAGTGCTGGAAGAGTTGGGACTGGAGAGCACGGATGGTGAGCTTAGCCGTGGCACTCCGAAGTGGGAAAAGCCAAACGAACTTCGAGAAAGCATCCACACAAACAAGTAGGTAGGAGCTACCTGACTTGCTACGGGGAAAAGGACCCACGTAGTCGATGAACACCTTCTCAAAAGGACGCTCGGCCACCTCAGAAGA
>JAQJVL010002189.1:77500-115654 GCA_035578905.1 Stictocephala bisonia
AAATTTATAAATATTTATTGCTTTAATATTTAGAAGTCAATTATCATTGTAATATATAACATTTTAAAATGTAATAAAGATAAGTTTTTATTTTAAAGAATTTAATGTCTGATTATAACCAATTAATGATTACAAAACATACTTTTTTCACAACATATAGTCACAGCCCTCCTTAAGGAGGTGGCGGAGTCCGAGGCTAAAATCGCAATACGATGTTTGTAGTTTCCGCTTGGAGCGCAGAACGTCTCACAGCGGGAGGCCGGGTTTCTGTTTCGTTTGATAACAGGAATATTTGTGGGAACGAAATTTTTTTCACCGACATTCCTTTCGGAGTCCAAATGACAAACAAAGAAAATTATCTTTTAGTTATATGCAGTTGTCCCTGTAATTGGTAAAAATGATTACTTTTTGTCTTCAGTATAAGTTTATCCTCACAAGTTACTTGACAATATTTTCTTTTCTTTGATTTTAAAATATTACCGACTCATGATGGTACCATTCAGGCGATGAATGTTCTCTCCAAAGACAACACCCTGCATTTATACATGAAGAATTTAGCATAGCGTAAAACACACAAAGATTCATCTTCTGGTCTTCCTACTGCACATATCATTGGTGAAATGTGTCCACTCCACCCTTTGTTTGATTGTAAAAGTGTATTATTTCTGGAAGAGTTAAATTTGGCATTAGTCCCTGAAGAATCGGTGTCTGATTCTGGAACATATTCGTCTTCCGATCCGCCTGGAGTGAATATATCTTCACATATGAAATCCTTCTCTATAATATCTTTCTCAGAATCATTTTCAACTATAGGATCCCCATTTTCTGTGATCTTAGTCGAGCTTTCGACACTGTAAATCATGAGAGACTTCTCTACAAGTTGGAGGCGTATGTTATTAGAGGAACGTCTCTGAAGTGGTCCAGATCCTAACCTTTCAGATCGCAGTCAGCGTGTCCAAATCACAAATAGCTATGGTCGAGTTCTCTCAGCTTTTCCTTGCTAGTCAATTCAGGTGTCCCACAAGGCTCTATACTTAAGCCTCTCCTATTTTTGCTCTACGTTAATGACTTGAGTAGAAATGTTGTGGGTCATGTAGTGCAATATGCCGACGACATTAGTGTAGAATTGCAAGCAAATCACCTGCCACTTCTGGATAACCAAATAACCACTACATTGAATTCCCTCAGTGAGTGGTTTTCACAAATTATCTATGAATAAAGCAAAACACAAATTCTAAAATTTTCCTTACATGGAGACTATACTGACGACTTTCATGGAGGTTCTGTTCAATTTTTGGGAATTTATGTCGATTCAAACCTAAAGTGGGACACTCAGATTTCAAATGTATGCTCTAGGATGAGCTCTTGTTTGTTTTCATTTAGACATCTCTCTGGTTTCCTCAAAACACGTCTTTTTTAAAGATCATATATTTTGGTTACGTTGTTCCTGTTTTGTCATATGAAATCATGTTCTGGGGGACGACTCCAGTCACATCATTTAATAAATTTTTCAAGCTTCAATAAAGGGCAGTTAGGATTGTTTTCGGTCTGAGATTTAGAGACAGCTGTAGGCAGGTGTTCCGTGATCAGTATATTAATTTTAAGGCGAATATGAATGGTTATATGAGTGTAGGATTAGTGTGGATGAGTGTAGTCTGGTTACTATCTGAGTTCAACTGTTCCTCAGAAAGGGCAATTTATTAGTAGCCCAACAGCCAGGGCAACTAAGGGACCTACAGCTTTACGTGGAATCCAAACCACGTAGGTAGTGCTGGTCTGATTTTCAGCTAACTGACAAGCCTGATACTCAGTTATCTCCCCCACACAACATCCGCACAATGATTACCACCCAACATGAACACCCCAGACTTCTCTAGTAGTGTCCACACGAATAGCAACCATCAGGCGGACGCCATGTCGATATTAAGAGGACCGAGCATCCAACCTATCGCCTACAATCTCCCAAACACTTTGTCCCCATGTAGCTGGGTTTGGGGATTGTAACACAATCGACAGATGGGCAGACGAGTAGCCCTGGGCGGTGAGCGACTAAATAGGTCAGATCCGGAAAACAACGTCCCGGCTAGACCGTGTGTGGTGAACCAACAAACGAATATGTTTACTCAAGCGTTCTACGACGAGGGTGAATCATCGTGTGGGAAGAAATTATAGTTGGCGAGGGAAATTGAAGGGATTTTTGTGCTGGTGCCTGGCATTGTTACGCAGCGCCATAAACGGCACTGAAAATTGGCCGTGCAAGCCCTTCAAAGATCACATATGGTGTATTTATAACAATATTTAACTAAAATTTGAATACGTATATTCCATTATGATGTACCTTTGCGTGATCTCTACAGATAAAAAGGGTAAAATAACTTTTTTTTATAGATAAAAATTATCCTAAAAAAGTAGTAATATATCACTTTTTACTTTGCAATATTTTGAGTAAAACTTTTTCCGTGGGGGTCACCCATTTGACTATTCTAAACAACGTAGTCTTTAAATTGGAATGTAATATTTGTAAATAAGACGACAATAAGTAATCTTCCAGACAACTGAAATGAGGTCGGGCGGAGAGGTCCGGCGCCCCCTTAAGAAGTAGTCACTTTTGTCTGTTGGTCCCGCAATTACTTACAGTACCTTTTTTAAGATAGTGTTCCCGTATTTTACCTTTTATTCTTACTTTTAAATTATTTACTGTTACAACAAACAGTACTACTCTCTATTTTATTTTATTTTTCAATGATTTTTTTCTCTTTTTACTATGATTTATGAATTGTTCTGCTTACATATGTAAGTTATTACTACACTAATGGTTTGTATGCAATTCTTCAATACAAAATAAACCCTTATCATACTACACCTTAATTATTAAGCCTATCCTGACCCTGTAATAGTTTACACATTCACTTATAGTCCACCGAAAGTACATTAAATTAGATGCCTAAAAATGGTTTTTCTAAAAATTAAATTCCTTTAAAAACTCACTTATACACCTATAACATCCAAAGGATGCAAACCGAGTCACTTCTAATTTATGTGTATTTCTTGGTCCCCTTATTTAATATACGTACAAAGTTGCTTAAAGTTCTTTATTTCTTCTAAGACATGATTTACATTTATAGCAACATCAATTTTTCTAGTAAAACTTCTTCCAATTCATACCATATTGAGATCACATTTACACATTAAGTTAACTTAACTTTATTTTTCTGTCCATTAGGTGAGAGGTATTGAGGGCTATTATAAGAATTTCTAGTAATACTGTTGCGTCAGATAATATTTCAATTAGATTTTTGAAGGTTACTTTACTTGCAACATTTGGTATTAGTATCACCATTTTTAATGCAACTTCATCATCCAATACCTTTCCTCTTATATGAAAATCTACTATCAATCACCCTTTTAAGAGAAATGTTAATCTTCTGTCTCCTTCAGATTTTTTCTAATAAGCACCCTTCTTGCTATGTCTAAATGCCTTGAAAGAATTGTTCATCAGTAGTCATACTAAGCCAAAACCAGTAAGAAAAATCTAACTATAAGGTACTCTTTATCCTGTATTGCTTATCAAATTTTGAAATACTTTTATTTCATCTTTGAATTTATTATTATTATGAATATGTTATTTATATTTATAAACAATATATAATAAATATTTATTTATATCCATCGATATGACATTACTAGAGAAGTCTGGAGTGTCCTTGTTAGATAGTAATCAATGTTCAGATATTGTGTAGGGGAGAGAACTGAGTGTCAAACTTGTCAGTTAGCTAAAAATCAGACCAACCCTACATGATTAGGATTCTGTAGGCTGAATTACCTGTTGCACCCACAGAGCAAATTTCTCTGTGGTTACACCTAGTTCATCCCCTTTACCAATCAAATTCTGGATATATATTTTCATTTATTTATTACATAGAATATTAGTACCTCTATTAGATCAATTTTAGTAAATATGTTCATTTTTTTCTTTTAAGAAAAAGTTTAAAATGTTTAAATCCTTTCTTAAAAGGGTTGTGTTATTCTGTATTATTCAATTTATTTTCAACTACAACAAATAAATACTAAAATATACTAGGACGACAT
Organism: Stictocephala bisonia; assembly: GCA_035578905.1. NCBI lineage: Eukaryota > Metazoa > Arthropoda > Insecta > Hemiptera > Membracidae > Stictocephala > Stictocephala bisonia. The sequence goes on from JAQJVL010002189.1 coordinate 81,590, forward strand.
TACTGACAGGTGAGTGATGTAAACTTTTCTTATTATTAATTAACAACGTGGTTAATGTAGTATGGTAGATGTTTTATATGTTAATAACCCTAACAGAATGTTTATGCCATCAGAGCTTAGTTTATATGTACCACATTAATGATTCTGCCAGCTGAGCTCAGTTTCTATTTACCACATTAAAGTCTCTGGCAGATGAGCTTAGTTTGTATATACCATACAACATTAATTACTGCCAGCTTAGCTCAGTTTCTTTATACCAGATAAATGATTCTGCCAACTGAGCTCAATTTCTATATACCACAGTATAAAACCTACCAGCTGAGCTCAGTTTATATACACATCACTCACTAGTGTATCTGCCAGCTGCGCTAAAATTTTTCGTATAAAAATAACTATAGACATATGTGGAATATTTTACGTGCAGATATAAATATAAGGTATACTTATGTATAAAAGTATATACTACTCCTTGCAACTGATGTATACTCTTTGGCATTTTACGAGGTTCTGAACATTTTATGGCAAAACAACTACTAGTTTGGTTAGTTTGTTTGTTTACAGGGAAAGGTACCCGTCTGAGGATGTTATTGTGATGTATTGTTGGGGTCGTTTGACATAAACCAATAGAAAAATATGACAGCTAGATTTAAACCTTTGAATATAGACTCTTCAGAAGAAAGTGAAGGTGAAAATGATGCCCCTACTAAAGAAGCTTTGGTAAGGAAATCTTTTACAAACAATGTAGTAATGAAAGTTAGGTTATGTTATGATTATAATTCAATCTTTGTATTAATATAGCTTAACGGTGGCATAATATAGCATCTACAGTGGATATAATTAATATTTAAAGTATTCATATAGTTCTGTCATAATACATCAAACTTAGTAAAAGAAACATTACTGTAAGCTGCATCAGTGAAGCTGAATTCATTTCTATATTTGAAACTCCTTTGCACCCATATCTGAATCCTTAGCCAACCGAATAGATGAATCTTATTTTGCTCCGCCAAGTAAATAAATGTGATCAATTCAGAATAGTGAGTAGAAAAGAGTACCTAAGCCCTATATGTAGTTTCAGGCATGATAGGCTACTTGGAAACCTAAACAAAATATTTAAAAAAACCAAACTCTTAGGCCTATTGAAATAAAATTAATGCAGTCCTTGGTATTTATGTAGTTCTTAGACACTTGATAAATTATAACTTTCTATCACCAGTGGGTAGAATCAGGTCTATCTCTTCATTTCATCACAAATATATTTTCACTTTATCATGGAGATACAGTTTATTTGTCAAAACTTGTTTTTATAGAAGTATTTATTTGTTTTTGTTAGGAAGAAAAAGCCACTTCTCTTTATATGGAAGCTCTACAGTTTCAAGGAAACGAACAATGGGATAAAGCCGAAGTAATTTATCAGCAACTCCTGGAGTCCGAAGTTCTTTCTAAGGTAAGACTTTCGGTAATTATGCACTTTCTTGCCACCAAACAAATTTGGAACATTTTGCTTGAAATGGGTCTAGAATTGGCTGTATTTTCACGAGATATGCTTTTTATTCCGCGGAAATAACGTATTTTACCGAAAAATTCGGAAAAACCAATGTCACAACTTAGTATTTTTGTCATATTTCCGTTAATTTAAATGGTATTTTAATCATCTTTTTTTTTATTTTGATGTGTTTTTTGCGCTGAATACAAATTTGAAAACTATTTTGGTCTATTACAAATATTTCTCGAGAAATAACGGAAAAACTACTGTTGCGGCGGATCGCGATTAGCGGCCATTACGCGATCATTATATACAACAACTATTAATCACAAAAACCAAATTCTCATATATTCCCGCCGGAGTGACGGCCGGCAGGCCGTCACGGAGGCCAAACGCCCGAATTTAACGCAAATAACGAATTTTTGTTGAGAAAATAAGACAATTAGGATAAGTTAGGTTATGTTTGGTTATGTCAACAAAAATGCATTTTTCGAGCTGAAAAAATAATTTTACTACAAAACCAGTTATATATTTGTGTTCAGCATAAAAAAACACAAGAAATGAAAAAAAAATTTGTTGAAAAATAACGATTTTTAAAAAAGTTGGTTTTTTCATTATTAGATAAAAATCTAGTTTTTCAATTTTTCGGTAAAAAACGAGTTTTCCGTGGATGAAATCAAACTCCTCAAGAGATATAAACTCATTTTTCACCACTTTATTAACATGAAATCGTATTTTCAGAGGTGGCAAGAAAATGCATAATTACCAGACTTTCATTCTTCAATGATTCTTGTGAAGAATTTTAGACTTTTAATAAAAACTAATTCAAACTATAAATTTCAGATAACTCAATTCACGGTTAGGTGTAAGAGAGAGCTATGTAGCCCTACCTCCCCATTTGTGTTATGTCGTTAATGGCCAATAAAGATATTTTTCTTTTAATTTTATTTTACTGGCTATGCCAGTGGCATTTTAAACGTGATTCCATACGTTGTTGAGGGACAACAGGCCAAATCTGTATTGACAAATTTAAGTGGACCTCGGGATTTGAACCTATGACCATCTGCATATGAAGCAGATGTCCTAACCACTAGGCTAGCAAGATGTTAATTTATTTTTAATTTGAGTTAGTTGCAAAGTTTAAGACAGGTTTTTAAAATGACTGTTGTCCCCCATTGTTTTCCCGTAAGAAAAGTAAATTTATAAGTCATTGGATTTTATATTTGGCAGCACTACAACTTTTTGCACATGTAAGTGGCCTAACTTTAATTTTTTAAAATTTTTTATTGATTTGAGAATACTGAATTGTAACCATTTTGCTGCATAGTGTTTACTAACTGATTCGTCTTAGATTTGATGTTCTCTTTGTCAGCTATCAAAGTGCTCTGTCTGAGTATTGATAGCAACTATTTCCTGGCTGAGTTATGTTGGGAGTCGGTGTGTTCATATTTATGAACATGGCATTTTACTTTAGACTTTTATTAAATGGAGCAACATAATTTCACTGTGTAGTCAATCATATCTTAGAAGATTTTGAAGCATTTGTCCCTATAGCATAGATGTAGCACGCATAATATACTTATGACCAATTTTACAATTCCTTCATTAAGACAAGCCCTCCTTTTCTATAAACACTAACTTTGATGTAAAGAGACACTTAGGGAGATCGTCAGCTTGCCATACATTTTGTCCCTACATCTTATATGATGTTTTAAATGCCATATGCTTTTTGGATACCAGTACATGTGGAAGTTTGATTTTTATTATATAGATGTTACTGTGTTAATAATAAATATAACATACATTTGAAGAAAAGTAAAACTGATCTGATTCCAGGTGACAGGACGTGTAGCGTTCATCAACGGACGTATCAAACCCTCACTGGAACACTTGAAATATTGTTGTTACCAAAATTTGGGTCATGTGCTTGTTGCCAAACGTCAGTTTGAAGATGGGTTAGAACTATACAAGAAGGTTTGTACATCCATTGTTAAAACTAATTTAAATTAAACTCTTTATTAACCCTTTGCACGCGGCAAACGAATATATACCCAGTCTCTTCTTTGCCTCAAACGTGGTTAACGAACATATCCAAAATGAAATATTTCTGTCGATAGTATATACGATAGTTCCTAAAAATTCCGCTAGAGTGTAGCATCAACTTAGACATGTCTTTGGCCAACTCCGTCAGCCTATCAAAAACGTAAAGCGTCTATAAATGAAAAGGGGCGGGGCAGCCAATCCAGGGGGCGCATGGGCGCAGCTGACAGACAGACAGCTCCTGCCTTTGCAGACACATAACACGAAAATATCCTCGGTCTGTCACTCCACCCAAGCACGTTGTTTTCAACACTTATTGTTCTTTTTCTCTGCTTTCTAGTTTTCAATTATTTTGTTGTAGTTATTATTGTATCATAAATGAAAGATACTGTTAAAAGTTTCAACTAAAATGTTGAACATTTTTTATAATTGTACTTTTCATTATAATTGTACGTATCTACAATAAAATAGCGTTAAAAATTATAATTTTAACTTTAAATATAATTTTATATATTTTTTATATTCCTTTATGTTTCTAAAACTTTACATTTCATTAAAATTATTTTTTAATGAATGTAAAAAAAGTGTGTTGCCTTAAAATAGGATAAATGTCTGTGTGCGAAGGGTTAAATAGATAAAGTATGATCCTTTTTATTAATTGGTGATATATTTAACAAATAAGTGAACTTAAGAAAAAAAAAACCAACAGTAGCAGCTAATAAAAAGAATGCAGTAGAGCCTCATTTATCCGATGTAAACGGGCCGTAATTAGTCAAATAAGTAAAAATGTCAGATAATGGGGAGTAATAAAACCTTTAAATAGTACTAATAAATTAATTTTACCAAAGTTTTATACTATGTGCTATATAAATAATTCAGTTTTTATAACAAAAACAAACGCTTTATTATGAAAATGTTTCAAAAACAAAGTATCTTAATCTATTACCCTAATGCATTAAGTTTATCTCTCAGACACTACAACTCTTTTTATCTTTGTAAGTCACTTCACTAGGCCAAATTTCAATAAAACTACAATACTGCACAAGAACAGTATTGTGCAGCAACTACACTTTACTACAATGCTGTAACGTCACAAATAACAATAACTTAGCAAATAAAGTAATGTGGTTAATAAGACTTCCACAATAAAATAACACATAAAACAAATTAAATACAAGAAACTAATACGTGTGGCCGGCTCAGATACTGATAAAATTGCATGTTACATGATCGCTGTTCTCCCTTCCTTCAAATACTGCCTGTCTTAAAAATACCATACACTAAACACATCGATAAAAGTTATGTAGCCTGCTCACACGGTACAGTCCCCACTCAACATAAAGTCCAGTAAGCAACAAAACAGTGCTCTGATTGGGAAAAAACCTATTAGGAACATAAATACTTGTCACTACGGAACAATAATATATTGCAGTATATTATTTTCAGTCAGTCTTTGAAACATTATTGTTTTTAGGATGAGTAAGCCGTAGATAAGGGGCTAAGGCGTTGGCTTGTCACGCAGTCGGTCCGGGTTTGATTCCTGATAAGACCATTAACAGTTTTTGCCCTGTCGCTCCCGTGGTTCGGAAGTCACGTTAAGCCGTTGGTCCCCAGGTTAAGTGTTAGAGAGGGCTTCTTAGCCCTAACTTCACCTGGTAAAATAAGACACACTTTAACTTTTAGGCCGGTTAAAATGGAATGTTGGAGCTCTACTGTATACATACATAGTACATAGTGCAGAAGAAAATTAAAAGAAATTGTTACCTGAATAGCAAATTTATCAAATACACAGTAGAATCCCTCTAGTATGGCCAATTCGGGACCAGACTTTCTACAGACTAAAAAGTGGCTTGAAAAACTGGAGTTATTCTGGAAATGCAAAATGTTTTCTCATTGTTCTCATTTTATTGAAGATCGGTTTTCAAATAAGAAAAACAGAATTCTTCCACACATATTAACCCTTAGAGCGCCATTTATACAATGCCTATTTTCAATTAAGCGTTAATTTATTGTAAAAAAACATAAACTAAATTATTTAGTTGCTAATTTTTTTTATTGTTCTGTACAGGAAAATAAAATATATGATAACATTTTGAAACTTTTATTAGCTTACTTTACCTTTTTTCTTATATATGAATATGTAAATAAGCAAACTTTTACTTGAAAGTAAGCCTCAGGCATAGATAACTTATACAGTATGAATCAATACAATATATTATGACTATTAATAAAATATGTATAATTGAGTACATTTACTTGTACATAAACTGATAAAGATGGGGCCTGCACACAACACATTCTTACATTCTTACATTTGAGACGCTGACACAACGTTGTGCGTATTTTAAGGCGAATATGAATGGTTTTATGAGTGTAGGATGAGGTAGATGAGTGTAGTCTGGTTACTAACTGAGTTCAACTGTTCCTCAGAAAGGGCAATTTATTAATAGCCCAACAGCCAGGGCAACTAAGGGACCTACAGCTTTACGTGGAATCCGAACCACGTAGTGCTGGTCTGACTTTCAGCTAATTGACAAGCCTGATACTCAGTTATCTCCCCCACACAACATCCGCACAATGACTACCACCCTACATGGACACCCCAGACTTCTCTAGTAGTGTCCACGCCGATAGCAACCACCAAGCGGACGCCATGTCGGTATTAAGAGGACCAAGCATACAGCCTATCGCCTACAATCTCCCAAACACTTTGTCCCCATGTAGCTGGGTTATAGCACTGCGCCACCAGTGCCGACAATAATTTAATTTAATAATTAATTAATAATTTAATAACAATTTACACATATAATAAAACATAAGTAAATACATATAGCACTTGATTACGATGTATTTAGTACCTTCCACAAAATCAAAATCGGTTGGATTATTCATATTGACTCTTAAACTAATCAATTACTAACATATATTAAAGTAAAGTAATGATAAAACAACTAAATACACAGTTTCAAAGCTGTAAGGTGGTGGACAATCAGAACCGCTCGGCTCGACAGTAGCTGCACGTATATACGCTTGTGGAGTTGGGCGGCGCAGCGGAAATGTACACTGCCAGACAAAAACCAGTCTCGTAGTGATTGATAGGCCAAGAAAAGGTCGCAAGTCGCACAATGTGTCTCTCATAAGTCACCCCCATAACCCAAATGCACTACTGGATTTAATTAGAAACATTATTATGAAAATATTATTTTTGTAATTATTACGTGTATATGTGCTTACGGGATTTAGAGCAAAATCAATATATGCGTGTATATCCGCTTACGTTGTGATAAGGGTTAATTAATCAACATTACTATTCAAAATGTAAACAACTTTGAATTTTATATAACAAAAATCAAAATGAGTGAATGGCTGGCTTGAACTGTCTTATATTTTTTTTCATCTAGTTTTAAGAATTCATGTAATTTATTTTAATAATTTCATTTTGGTAAATATGTTTACTTAAAGCATCTAAAGTCAACTAACAAAAGGCTTTAATTATTATAAAGAAATTTGTTTGTCAAAACATTTGTGTATTTTTTTAGAACTTTTTGTTGTGTTGGTCAAAGTAACACTATTAGCACTGTAATTATGCTAAGTTTAAATAATTGAATTAATTAAAATATTTATTATTCCATTAATTATTCTTTAATAACACAGAGCAAGTTTATTATGGAAATAATTTCCACATAGACATTAGTCTGTGCATGGGAATTAGTCTTTTCAGTCATTGTCACTGTTTATACATGTTTGTATCACTGGACACAGTTTATCTAAGAAAAATAAATACACAAAAACAATACTGTAGTACATCATAATCTACAATAATCATAACAATTTACACTGAGATACTATTATAAAAATACCAAACTCTCAAAGAGAAGCACAGCTCATTAACAAACAAACAAAAAAATAGCAGGTTTTTGTTGATGACAATAAATTTATCTATACGGAGATCTCATCAGTGCCTCAGCAGTCGCCCCACCAGTTCGAAACAACCACTCACTCAACCTGCGTTTAAACACTACAGCACTGTCACCCTACGCTTCCACTATCTCATCTGGGAGATTTCTAAACACTACATGGCAAATAGTTTGAATTTGACAAATCTATTTTATGTTTTACTTTAGGAATATGATAGCCATACAGTATATTGTGTATTGTTGAGTAACTATGTTGAAAATAGTTGTGTTTTATTTTTATTTATGTAAAGGACTAGTGTTTTAATGAAAAGTTGTCTGATATTCAAAACATGAAAGTCTTCAAATAGTTACATAGAGGAGTACCTTATAGGTTTCCTTAAAACAGTTTTGATAATAGTTCTTTGCGTTTCGGCTAATGGCTCGAGGGCAGCTGTAGAGACTCCTCCCCAAGCCAAAATACCATACTCCAGAACCGTACGTAAGCTAAGTAGACAATCCTACGGTGATCCAGAGTGAGAACTCGACCAAGCTGATGCCTATACTAACTTACGTAGTATTTGCTTAACATACTGGATATGTGGCACCCAGCTCAATAATAATTCATAAGTACTTGTAATGGTCCACACGCTCAATAATGCCACGTGTCACAGACTGTGGATCACCGCAGGAATGTAGCCTCAGCTTCCTGGGACCTGGATCATTTCGAATATAACAAAATATAGGTAGAATTTTAGTTTAATACATTTACCGACAAAATATTGTGATCAAACCAATCCCCTTATCGAAAATGTGGTCAACTGGTATCTCTCTTTTGTGTTGAGAGCATTTATAATCAAACGAGCCTAATCAGTTTATTTATCCTTGGCCAACTGTACTGCCACAACAACCCGTATGAACTACAGTTCGGAGAGGATGATTCCGTTAAGGTAACATTAGTAGACTATTTGTACATTATCATTTATAACATTTAATGTTGCAAAAAAATTTGAAATGTATATTTTTGTAACTTTTTCTGTATGTTGCATATCATTACTGTACGTGTCTAATATCGATTGTTCGAACTAAACAAATTAAATAATGTTTTTAAATAATTGTTATTCTTACAGTTTTGCATGAATGTAATTTCAAGGTTTTTAATTAATGTAACCTACAAGGAATGGATTGAGATCAAATGCATAAGATCCCTGGATGCAAGGACATATGCCTCATCCCACGTTCACCCTGCCAATATTAAGACCGTGTCATCAACAAACAAGAACAATTTCCCTCTAATTTTGACATGAAATATATTGTTTATGTAGATTAGGAAAAGCAGGGGGCCAAGGGTACTTCCCTGTATTACCCCATAATCTACATTATTTGATAACCACTAATACATTGCTCCATTTACGGAAATAACTAGTAAACCAATCTTAAGTTCTCCCCTTCAAACCAATACATTCTAACTTTAATAATAGTTTTTACCTGTTAATTGAAATATTGTATTGAATTATTCACTGCTATTGTGCAATATTAATTAGAGATTACTAAAATGAGAATGGTTTGCTTGCAATGTTGAGCTAGTCCTCATAACTTGCAAGATAAGAGCTAATAATCTTGCAAGATGATTAGGAATTCATGTAAATTTGTGTTGATTTTTTTAGAATAAAGTATATTCTATTTTTTATTGAATTCTCATTTTTAGTTTTGTTATTTTGTTGCTACAGGCATTAGAGTTGGATGAAACAGATCTAAATTTATGGTACAATATCGGAATGGTGGGAATGAAGCTAGCTGATCTAAATGTGGCTATATCTGCTTTTGAAGAGGTAAATATAATAAACAGTTCCTATTTTTTATTATTTAATGTTTACATAAATGAAGCACATAGATTATTAGAACATCTATTTTTTTCGACATGCGATAAACAGGGGAGTATGTTTTTATAAACATTGGTGGTGTGAAGCATTAGTGTGAGACTCGCCCCCTTTTTTTTTTTTTTTAACCAGTACTCCTTCCCCTTGTCAGCAAAGGACACTTACCTGGGCAGTTTGACACATTATTTTATGCTAGTGTCCCTCCCCCGCCCTCAAGCCCTAGGTTATCTAAAAGAGAGCCCTAGGTTATCTAAGAGCCCTAGGTTATCTTAAGAAGTGATCTAAAAAATCAGGTCTTTAAGGGCAGTTAAAATCGACCTTCTTACATCAAGTATTTACAATTTAAAAATACATTGTACTGATATTAATGTCAAGAAAACTGTAATACATTGTTTGAATTATGTTATTATAATTATTTATTATCAGTCTCAATTTTAATTTATGTATTTGTGTTTGAATGAGAAATTTGGGAGTCTATACGGGCAGTGCAGCCTGTATACAAACGATGAGTCCTCAACAAATCAGAGTGGAACCAAAAGAAATTTGATGCTTAAAATGTAATAATTGATTGTATATTTACTAACATATAACTGATAAGAATTTATTTACATAGGTACAGTAAGGCCTAGCGCACAGTAGGGATTTTTCAATCGGCTGATAGTAAAATAGGCTGATAAAAAATTTCCTTGCTTGAATGTTTAGGCACATACTAGAGTGATTTATCGCCTGCAGACTTATGAGGTCCTGTAACCGAGCAATATTGAGATTACTTTTGTATGTAGTCTTGTTATTCATGCGAGAAAAAGAAGATAAACTATTGTCTATTATGTCCATCCTTTCCTTAGTGAAAGGCTTTTGAACGGTCAATTTTATAAAATATATTCAGTTATCTAAGTGACGACAAGAAAAAAACCATAAATTTAACGGAAATCAATAAGCTACATTGCTTACAGTATAGTACTAAATTTAAAATAAACACAAGCAGAAGTCTGTTTAAGTTAAAAAGTATGGCTTATATGTTTGACTCCTTATATAAAAAGTCTCCGTAAAATATGTTTGACTAGTTAAATATATGATACTATTCCTACCTTTTTCCTTTCTTTCTGTATCTTGAAGGCAGTTAAAATTTGGAATAAACATAATGCACAGCTCATTCTAAAATGTTTTCTTTAGCGTTTGTCACTAAATGCTTTGAGAATTTTATTATACGAGGGGTATCCAAAAAGTAAGTTTCCCTGTCCTGTAAAAAGACGCGTGCGTAACACAGCGTGCAGCTGTGGGCGGGGATATTTAGCGCGGTTCGGTTGGCAACAGGTGCGCCGGTCACTGGCACATTGTCACGCTGCTCAGTCAGGTGCTGCCCAAACATTATGGAGACTCCACTGCGTTCTGCCGCCAGTTGCGAAGTCCGTAGTGTTATTCGTTTCTTGACCGCCAAAAACGTAACTGCCGTTGAAATTCATCGTCAGTTGTGTCAAGTGTATGGTGAACATGTTATGTCCGTTCAGATGGTCCGTCGTTGGCGTGCAATGTTTTTGGAAGGAAGAGAAAATGTTCATGACGATGAGCGTAATGGCCGACCGGCCAGTTCTCGGCAACCAGACGTCATTAATGCTGTACGAGCAGTTATTGACAATGATAAGCGAGTGACTCTCGATGAAATTATGGGTAAACTGCCGTCAAGTTTTGAAGTTAGCCGGTCATCTGTGCACAATATCATGACAGAAGATCTTCAGCTTGCAAAAGTGTGTGCAAGATGGGTGCCTCGCTTATTGAGCGATGCCCATAAACAACAACGAATGGCTGCTGCCCAGTCTTTCTTGCGATTGTTTGACGATGAAGATGAAAACCTTTTCAGTAGAATAGTCACTGGTGATGAAACATGGATTCACCACTCAACTCCAGAAACCAAACGCCAGAGTATGGTGTGGCAAAAAAAAGGAGAGGCAGCTCCTCAAAAAGCCAAAGTTTTTGAGTCAGCAGGAAAGGTAATGGCTACAGTTTTTTGGGACTGCCGTGGAGTGTTATTGATTGACTATCTTCCTCGTGGCGAAACCATAAATGCAGAAAGGTATTGTGAAGTTCTCACCAGACTTCGGCGGGCAATACAGAATAAACGGCGCGGACTTTTGTCGCGCACGGTTCTGCTTATTCACGATAACGCCCGACCACACGCTGCTCGTGCAACAATGGAACTTTTGAGGAAATTTAAGTGGGATGTTTTTGGTCATCCTCCATACTCACCAGATCTTGCGCCTAGCGATTTTCATCTGTTTCCGGAGCTCAAAAGACACCTTGGCGGTCGGCGATTTGCCAACAGCGATGACCTTCAAAATGAGGTGGATACTTGGCTTAAAAATTTGGCGGTTGAATTTTGTGATGCTGGAATAAAAAAACTACTTCCTAGATACCAAGAGTGTTTAGAAAGGGATGGTAACTATGTAGAAAAATAAGGTATGATGTAAAAAGTTGAATAAATGTGTTTCAGTTATTTTTTGAGTCTTTTTAACTTTTTCATAATTAATGGAAACTTACTTTTTGGATACCCCTCGTATAACTAAGACTCTTTCACTCCAATTTGATTAATAGATATTTCTGTGTAAAAAACTGCCATATTCAATTGAAACAGAACAGAAAAACTTATAAAACTCTTGTCAATAACTAGCTGATGATACAGACGGGCGATTAAACAATCGCCAATGTGCACGGACAGGTTAAAACCTATACGTTACAGATTTTAGACCCTCTATCGCCTCGCCGGCAAATCTGTGACATGCAGCAGATTTTTAAATCGGCGACAATTTAAAAATCGCTGTGTGGCCTGTGTGCAGTTTCTCATTTAAAACTATGTTGCACAGATTAGCTGATTAAATAATTGGTGGCGATTAATCGTTAGTTTGTTGCCTAGCCTTATGATGGAATTTAATATTCGTAGATGACAGAACTAAATTTAGTGTAGTTGAAGCTGTATATGTATGGGCGGGTGGGTGAGTAAATACCACTATACGTATATAGGTGGGCAGAGAGGCCAATACCTCTGTATTTATATTGGAGAGTGGATGGGTCAGTACCACCTGACATACATCGGTGTGCCAACAACATTTGTACAGATCAGTAATTGTATGATGAGTTGGTGAGTGAGTCAATACCACTGTACATGAATGGGCAGGTGGGTGGGTCAGTACCACTGTACGTGTATGAGCAAGTGGTGGGTCAATATCACTGTAGGGTATGGGTGGGCGGAGGGTTAATTAGGTGGTATTGACCAAGTGAATGAAATTGAGTTCAAGTGTACATGTGCAGTGGTTATAAAACTCACACTTACAGTGGTGATGGCTATCCCACCCACTCATTAGAGGTAAGGAGGGTGGGTACAGCTCAGGTACATCCATTACATCCATCGATCTGTAATTACTACTGGATCCTTCGTCAAGTGGGCATTTCTTTCCGAAATCGGTCTGACGTCCCCCACCTCATTGTGGGACAGCGTCAGTTTATTGAATAGATCCAGTTCAATAACATAAATAAACTCATAGTTATTGGTGCCACCTAACTGTCCCACAATATGGTGGGGGAAGGTAAACTGATGTTCTACCATAGAGAGTGCTATCCAGTAGTATTTGTACATCGATGATTATATCTGGTTACAATATGAGCACCCGCTTCCTCTGCACTGAGATTGTCAGCTAAGCAGATATTTTTTCCTATACATAGGACATATGTAAAAGTTCGTGTTTTTTTTTTTTTTTATTTGTAAAATTCATTAAAAACTATGAAGTTTTGTACATGGAATGTAATTTTCTAGTAGACACTACCGTTAGTTAATTCCATCAAAGAACAGTAGTAAACAATAAAATCCCTCTCTAAATTGTATTTACATATGATCTTTTATCCGTGGGTGAATGATATTTATAGATGAATTTACTGTTAAATTACACAAATAAATGTAAAGAAAACAGTGATCGTATGATATTTATATTGTATAGCACAATTTAAAATAGATATTTTTATTTTTCATTCTTTAAAAGTGATGTACGATTTAAATTAACTTGATCATTTAAGGTTACATTTTATAATGTTGGTTTGGATATTTGGTTTTTTATTTTTTTGCTATTACTATTGTTCATTGGTAAATATAGCTGTCCTTTAAAATGTCATTTTATTTTGCAGGCCTTAGAAATTAGTCCTCGCCATTTTCCAAGCCTGAACAATATAATCACAGCTACATATGCTCAAGGGGGTCTGTTAAACTGTCTATACTACATAGCCAGAGCCTTGGAGTACAACCCCAAGTTCAAGAAGGGATTGGCATTGAAAGACAGAATATTAAAGGACCATCCTTCAATCAAGGAGCATTACGTTCTCTTCAACCCGTATCCAGACTAGTAGGTTAACCTAGAACAGAAAAAAAACATGATTATTGCTTTTATTTAGTTTAAAGTATATGAATTTAGGCATCAGAGTAGTATGCTTTCTGTATAAAAAAAGAAAAATCATTCTGTTATTGTCTACATTAATGTAAAACCACAGACAAAAGCTACATTTTTAAAATGTATTGATTTTATTATTAGATTAAAATTTATGATGAAAATGTAGCATATGATATCTTATAACTTTTCATGTCAATTATCTGAAATGTTTTAAAGTGAAAATCCCTTCTCATTAATATACTTCAATCGTTTTTCATTAACATTATAAAAATCCCTCCTCAGTCAAATATAAGTCATTCTTCATTAACAAACAGAAATTGTTCCTTATTAATTTACATAAGTCCTTTCCCAGTAATATCCAGAGTCATGTCTTCTAACATCCAAATTTATGATAAGTATTTTGGATTTTTTGTTTCTTACAATTAATCCAAGAGTTGATAGTCATCAACTAGTAGTAGGCAGGAGTTTCTGCTATAATTGGGACGAATAGTAAGCGACCTGCATGTTATATTTAGCGCATGTAGGGGTTCCAGCATCAAAGGGGAATCTTTCCACCGCCGAGCTGCTTTGCTCACGTCTGTGACTAACTTTTGTCTTCAACTTCTGCAAGAGTGGTTGGTTGAAAAAATAAGTGTATGAACTGTACAAGTTTATTCAATTGCTATTCATTGTTTAGATTATCTTTCATTGTGTTATTGCTGTCATTAATTGTTATTTGATTACTAAGTAATTATAGTTAAATTGAAGCCTCTACAAAGTGTATAGTAAAATAAAATAGTAATAATAGAATAACTTTAATATATTTCTTTATAATGAAATGTGAATAATATGTGAAATGACATAAATATAAGCTTGATTCGTTAGTGTTAGTAAAAACAACCAATGATCACTGCTGCTAATGACGTAAAGTGGATGGGGTTTGTTATTTATTGTGCCGTCAGCACGCAGCCTGCCTTCTTGATTGCCATGACACTTTTGAATGATATTACACAATTGGGGAAGAGTAGGTCTCTGTCACACTTGCATTTTACTGAGTCAAATATGATTTTGCGTTTTATTTAGTTTTTATTAAATAGTTATCATATTACATGTTGGTAGAAATATTATGCAGTTGAATGTTACCCAACACAAAAGTATTACAACATAATTACAAAATGTAGATTATGATAATTGAATTTCTCTGGTCTGAGGATGGTAAATGTGGTTTGCCGAAATCAATCACCGTAACATATGTACATTAAGTTCAAATTATATTTCATGACTGCATCATACACTTTTTTGGGCATACTTATTTATGAAAATGTTACAGAAAGAGCATAAATTGTAAACTTATGTTTTTTTCACTTAAAGATAAGGAACCAAGAAAAAAATTTTGATCACAACTTACATTGCAAAAGGGTATGTAAAACAACTTAAAACTAATTTTGATTTATTTACTTACTAATATTCTTTCAGCTCCTTAGATGTGGATGTAATATCTGACGTAGAGCCGACAGCAGCGGAAGTATGGTACCAAGAGGTTGCACAACTGCGAGCGGCTCAGCCTCGACGGAGGTCGTCCTCACCTGCTCCCCCTCCTCCATACTCATTGCCATGTCGCCCAACCACATGGCTCCAACTGTGCCTGTTGCTGTCAGCGGCACACACTCAGCTCATGGAGGAAGCTCCTCAGTTAGTCAGTATATTTCGGAAAATAAAACACTACCTAATGTAAATTCTAGCTGCTAGTGGCAATAACCGATTGACTGACAGTTTGAGTTATAAGTAGGAAGGTAGTTATAGGAAAAATAGTCAGTGCATCCCCTCTCACACAGTTTATTCCTGGGTTTGGGCATTCATTAATCTCCACCCTCTATATATGTCTTAACAGATCCCCCCCCCCACACACACCTCAGCCCACCCACTCCTCTTTTCTTCACATCTACACTTTATTTCCTTTTATTAAAGGGTTCGTAAAGACTGTAAAAGAACAAAATTTTTTCAATAACTCTTGCAGTACCAAAATATGGATAAGCATGTTTTATGTTTTACTTATATATTTGAAAGTGTTAAACTAAGTTTTATGTAATAGTCAAAACGAAAAATAAAAAAAAAAGTAATAACAAACTTTTTTTGACCTATACAACTATTTGGTTTGCATTAAATTAGATGTAAAGTTTAGATGAATATTACTTAACAATGCTTTAAGATTTAATTTTAATTTTGTTTTATTCGTATATTGATTTAAAAATGAATGTGTAATTTATGAAAAATATTTCTTGAATTGTTGAAATTAAGATAACTAATCAAGCATTTGATTTGGGCACATCTCATAAACAACTTTTTTTATCACAAATCCACTGATATGTCAAGCACATTATTCTTGTTGAACCATTGGCCTTTTATGATCAATAAAATAATTGAAACCATGTTCTATTAATCTTAGTTTTCTGACATTTTTATTCATTACTCATTCTCTGACTTCATGTTTTTATCAATAAGTATTTAGATAACTTTATGAGCTCCAATAACCATTATAACTCATTTGATAACCAATTGTATTTAGCATTTTCAACTGTAAGAAGTAGCATGGTTATGAATAACCATAAAACACTGCAAATAAGATAATGATAAATTACCTGATAATGAAAACCTGAAGCTTCAAACCTAAACTGTAAGCATAATGGTTAACAATGAATATAAAAGTTACCATTACAAGTTTTAAATCAAACTGATTTATTATTTACTACACAGTATGTCACAAACAGCTCAGCAAGCTCTTCAGAACTGGATCCTACATGTGAAATTAATGTGATAACATACAGTAATTTTGTTGTATATATATATATATTTCAGATTTCAGCTTACTATACGTATAATTATTACTATTTTTTTTTTTTTTTTTAAGAAAAAGTTCAAAATACTTTAAAATACTTGAATTAATCTTGACAGATTTTTTAGTTCATCAAAAAATTTAAAAAATATTAAGTGAATTTTAATTTCTAACAAATACGACTTACTCTCATTCACAATCATTTTGTAATCCCTTTAGTAATAATTGGGGAGGGGAGGGGGTGCAGAAATTCAAAAAGCAGAACTTCACTTCTTCTATGCTTATCAGAGTGGAAACCTGATAATGACATAGAAATAACATTTAAATAACGTTGTCAAAAAACTAAACTCTTATTAAACTTAGAAACACTCTAGAATTAAAAGAGTTTGGAAGTTGGTGTAAATTACCTCATAAGGACCGAAGACTAACTAACTCAGAAGTTTTAAACATGATTGGGGATGTGGCACCGGTGAGAGCAATACCAGGCACCCAAGACTTATACCACTTAAACTCTGCCTCATATCCTTGGACAGTGCTCTTATAACAGCTTGCTAAGAAATATCTGATGTAACAGAATAAGATCACTAATAGCTGATGAGTTCAGAGAGAAGTTGCTTTATAAAGTGTATAACACTAACAGAAGAGAATGGTTATATCTCCGCAGTGATATTGTAGTATTAAACAGAAAAAAGAATATTGGCTACATTATCGATCCAATTATATGATTGAAACAACAGGCAGTCGGAAGAAGTTAACAAGAAACATATAAAAAAAATGATAATTAAATATAGAGAAAAATATCAATGAATTCAAAATGTTTGGTCTACTAATTGGATCAAGTGCAACGATTCCTAAATTGTTTACAGACTTTTGGACTGAATTAAAGAGAAGAGTCAAATTTATGAAATATTTCCAGCATGTTTGAGAATTTTATTCAAATTTTAAGAAATCATATTTACTATCAAAATTCTGTGTAAGGCATATTGCTGTGCCCATAACCTTGACAAGTTGGGTTATGGTGAGGTGAGGCAGAGTTAAAGCAAAGCATTTCAAAAACATTAACAGAACAGCTGATTTGATTGGTAGCAAAGAACAGCTAATTGCTTAGTCAAATTGAGGCAAAATAAATACTAAACAATACAGCCTGGCAGGTTATTTTTGTAGGAAAATTGTAATTGTTTAACGGTCACGATTTAAAAAAAATAATACTAGCCTAACTACAAAAGTTCATTCTTATTATGAAAAAATTACAATTCACTCACCAACATCTGTACTCAGTATTCAATTTTTTACTCTTCAGTGGGACAGTCTTAGTTTTGGAACATGGTTAGTACAACCAGAGATCAAGTATAAAGATACTGCACTCCCATGTATTAGAGCGTGCGCGTTTTTGTCAGGGCACCTTACAGTTAGTTGGGTGCCCTGAGGTAGATGGCGTTAGTGAGGCGTCAGCGACTGCCACGCCTCTGTTGACAATCTCAACATGTCTAAACGGAGAACTTAATTCCAATTACGTTTTATTTTTAGTTTATTCATTGCTAAAGCCTCCTGAGCTGATATATATAACAAATAATAAGGTTAACTTACCTTTTGTCGTCTTCAGCTACAAATATCCTATTTATTGGACTACAGGTTTCAGAGTAAGAACTCCATGTTCACATTCATTGTACGTTGTCAAAAGTCACATTAAAACATTATACAAAAATTAAATATTTACAAAAAATAATAAAACACATGATAACATTGCCGGTTGGTATGATGGTTAGATCCGGATTGAGCGTGCAGCTGGAACGATGTTATCCAATGGTTACTTGACTTTGAACAATTTTATTTCTATCTGGCCGTCTGTTTTCTTTCATCGGTTGATTCAAATTTGTAATCCGATCAAATAAAATATTTGTAGAGAATTTTGATTTTTCATTAAGCACAGTAGTTGGGTTACTTTTTATGGCTTTATATATTTCATAATTTTCAAGAGTATTCATTGTCGCTCCTTTATTACATTTATGGAGAATATCTAGGTTGGTGTCAATGTCCTTAATGTTATGATTGTTGTTAACTAAATGTTCAGCAAAACAAGAAGTTTGAGGCTTATTAACGTTCTTGGGTAGGTGTTCATTGAAACGCTTTGTGAAAGAACGGCCTGTTTGTCCTATATAAATATTTGGACAATCTGAACATTTGATTTTATTTACGCCAGTGGTATCTAAGGCAGTAGGATTTGGTTTATTTCGGATATTTAATAGTTTTCCAATTTTATTAGATGTTTTACAAGATAAAGTGACATTTTCTTTTTTTAGTTCTGATTTCAAAGTGAAATATAAATTTTCTCCATATTCTATTGATGTGTACTTTTTCTTGGGTTTTTCTGAAGGAGCGAGAACTTTTTTATTTTTAAATTTACTAACTAGGTCATCAACCATTTTTATGTCATAACCATTATGCACCGTTATGTATTTTATAATATTTAACTCTTTGGCATAATCGTCTGTGGTAAGTGGAACTTTCAATAATCTGTAAACCATACTTCTGTATGCTGATAATTTATGTGAATAAGGATGGTATGATGAGGCATGGATTGTATGGTCGGTGGCTGTTAGCTTTCTGTATATGGCGTATGTAATGGCTTTATTGTGTTTCTTAAAGGTGAGGTCAATAATTCTTTAAAGGAAATAAAAGGCAACTAGACCTATTCAATAAATATCTTAATGACTTTTCACAAAACTTAAAATTCACCATTGAAACTGAAGATAACAATAGTTTAAACTTCCTTGACCTTAGGCTTACCATATCACTAAATTTGCCCTATACTAAAGAGCGTTATTTATTATTTCCGAACATTTTCACAAAGTCATTTTTCATGAATATGAAACGCTTTCATTTATTTATTGCAACTTCTCTCAAATTTGTTACTGTATTCAAAAGTATGATAATGTGTTTTGGAGCATCACAAATGATATATAAAATGAAGTAATTTTAAAAATACGACTTTGAAACTGAGAGAATGTAGCAATATTGTCAGTAGTTTGTAACATAATGGAGCAATGTGACAAACAAAAATATTCCATACTGATTAAAAAAAATAAAATTCAACCCTTAGTGGTTTTTGTTTACGGAAAAGACCCAGACTCATATTCATCGCCTGGTTAGCTATTATCTCTGCCATGAAATGAAAGCATTAAATGAGAAGACAATATCTACTTGTTTTTCTGTAGAATATGTGCACTGAACATTAACAATTATTATCAATCAATAGATCAGGAATTAATAAATAAATTAGGGTAGATGTCTAGCTAAGAAAAAAACTATTTACAACACCGCCCAATCTAATACTTCCCAATGCAAGAATCCGAGTCAAATATTAGGCCTAGTGATATCAGAAAACATCAACAAAAGAATTGAAGGGGAACTGACAACCCGAAAGGCTGGCAAAAACAGTTCCTCATTATCTCAAGACAGTTATTTGTAAACAGAGGAACAGTGCCCTCAATACTATTGGACGGCTTTGTTGAATTATTTAAAACTATAACGGAACATATTTTTACATTAAAAGAAATATTATTAGGAATGTATTTTTTATAAATAGATAATATTTATAAATATCAATACAGAATATAGGTGAACTTTTTATAAACAAACCCTAGATCGGGAGGTAGAGCATATTTTATGATCTTGTGTTAAACTCAATAAAATATATGTTTATCATCAAGCAAGCCCAACAAACTTGGTACCATTCCACGCAGAATTTTCTGTTATGTACATTTCAGATTTTTCATAATTTTCTATGCAATTTAGAAATTCTCAGGAAAATGTGCAACAACAAACTCCTGCTCAATTCCTGCCTGGAGATTGGGACAGGGTAAAATTGCTGATGTTTGTCGCATGACTGAAGAATAACCAGAAGACAGAATAAGGCATATCAAATGTCAGTCTGCATAGAATTAAATATTCTATCCTCCAAAACAAATTGCAAAGTTTTACAAAAAAATTTTTTTGACACCCTTTTTTGCGTGATTCAAATTATACATAGAGCAGACTTTCTCCATAAACAAAAAAAATATGAAAGTATGTTTTAATGTACAATATAAATATTTTTCCAGAACAACTGTTTATTTAATGTCATATTTTATTCCTTATGATTCAATCAATAATCAATACCACTGTAGGTGTATGGGTGGCCGGTTGGGTCAATATCACCGTAGGTGTATGGGTGGGCGGTTGGGTCAAAAAATTCCAATAATCACAACTATATTTGAACTTGGAAATTAAATGTTGATTTTTCCAATTTTTTTATGTTTTATTTCATTACCTACAATGATCATACTGTAACATTGCACATTTTTGGACTTTTTCGTTTTATGAAACAAATTTATAGTTATATAAAAAAATATTATAGTCTACTAAATTCTTAACAAATTATTACTTACTCGGGAGAATGTGTTGTACAATAAAATATATAGAAAAAAATCCCAAAAATCTTTTTATGTACGCTTGAACTTAGTTCTTATTTTTTGAAATTTTTTTCAAAATACGTGTTCTGCTTATAAATTTCTAAAAAATTCAATTTAAATTCAAATTTTTTCTATTTAAAAGATGATTCTTGTTCACAATAAGTTTACTTCTATGATATATATACAGACCAAAGAAATCCAATACAATATTTAGATATATTTTAAGAAATTTTAAAAGTTTTTCATGCGAGAAAAATATTTTTGTTTTCTTCGTGCATAAAAACATATTTACACTTATATATTTAGTTTGCACTTATTTCAAAGTAAAAAACACTTATATAATTTTAAGTCTATACTTGGCCTACGTATGATTACCTATAAAACAAACATTTTTTTAAAATTGTTTTATTGCTTTTACTTGTGTGCATAAAATACATAACACTTTAGTACCAAAAAATTCTTAACATTATTTTTTTTAATAAAACTATTCCCAACAGATTATTTTATTTTTCTATTGAAACTCTAAATTAGTTATTGGTATTAGGCAACTAAATAGGTACATTTTGGAATTTTTCCTAAAAATTGTGTACCAGCTATAAGGGTTGCAAGTTAAAAAAATACGATGTGCATCAATTGATAATTTTCACTCTACTCGCAATATCAATTCTTTACAGTGTTTTTACCCTAACTATAATAATTTTGTATAAGAAGATTTATAATATAACATGAGAAGAAAAACTATATGCTATTTTTACTATTTTTTAATGATTTTACAAAAAAGGCTCACAGCACTTTTTCTAGTGTCCCGGATCTAGGTTTAATAAATTAGGTTGATGTACAGAATTTTAAAACCATTTAATTTTATGAAAACAATACTTATTATAAATTTAAACCAAATAAATAATTATAAATTTGTGTCATGTACGTGGAGTGATATTGGGACAAAATAAGAACGTCACACACAGATAAGACTGTTTAGACGAGTTAGCTGAGCTTAACAAAAAATGGCCTTCATTGTCAGGCCCCAGGATTGTAGTGGAACAATATTGACGAATATTTAGAATACTGTAGTTCCAACGTTAACTACTGGATGTCTCAGCAGCTCATCTCCACTCCAAAAAATGCAATGCTTCACCAAACGTCCACTAGATGCCAGGCCTAAAAACATGCACGGAAAATCCCGTAAGGTGACATATCTGTATTATGTTTGGTCTGTGGTACAACTATGAACAAACAAACTTTTGGATCACTAACTATTTTAAATAAATTAAATAAGACATGATTTTTATTTTATCCAAGGTCCAAAACAGAACTGCTTTATTCCCTTGAAATTGATCACCTCTAAACCTTAAAATTTGCCTAACTGAAACTAATAATCATATCTTAATAATAAGAGTCAATAATATGTTCTGTGATTGTTTTATTTTGAATGAATGAAAATGTTTTACTTGCAATGTTTGTTTGTAGGATCTATTCAGGCCTGTGCATCTCTTAATTGAGCGCCAGTTTAGCGATGTGGACATGGAAGTGGGCTTGGAAGTTGAGCAGAACTCAGTTGATCTGGAAGTGGACAATATCACCAGCAATGGTGGCAACAATGCTGAAGATATCGAGCCAATGGGTATGTTTAGCCTTATACCAGGAACAAGACAATAGTTTTTATAGAGTCTGCTGTTTTTATTTTTTCTAGATTTTTTCTGTTTTTATTTTTTCAAGACAGGAAGCTTCAATCACCAAAGAAAAGGTAATTTAGGCCGACCAGTTTCAGTAAGAACTCCTGAATTGGATGAAACCTTATTGGATGTCATATCAGACCATCCCAACAAAAGTACCAGAGAACTTGAATTGCAATTCAATGTTAGCAATGCAACAGTCTGGACTGTATTACATGATCAGCAACTTCATTCTTTCCACGTTCGAATTCACTCACTGCTACTTCATGATTATCATTCCCGAATGTAGCTTTGTCAGTGGTACCTATATCAAAAAATTTGTGAATCCAAATTTCTTGGTTAATGGTATTTTCATGTACGAAGCCAAAATCTCAAGAACAGTGATCGTTAATTTTCAAATTTGGTCTGTTAAAACCCCACATGCAATTAAACAAGATCGCCACCAATCAGTTTTCTTTAAATGTTTAGGCTGACATGATTGGTGACGGATTGTTAGTTAGCTTCTTGTCTAATAATCTCAATGTTCAGACATATCTTAAATTTTTGACTGATGACCTTTGACCTTATCTCGAGGATTTGCCACTAAACACATGTAACCAAATGTGGTGTATGCAAGACGGGGCTCTAGCTCATTTTAGTTGAAATGTTTGAACTCATTTGGATAGAGTATAGACCAACAAGTGGATCGGTCTAGGGGGCCCAGTTCTTTGGCCTGCAAGGTCCCCCAACCTCAATCCCTTAGACTTTTTCTTGTGAGGCTACCTTAAGTCACTTGGTTTCTGCCCCTCCTGTATGAAGAATTACGAGCAAGGATATTAAATGGCATAGCCTCAATCCAGCAGGTACCTGGTATTTTTTAAAGAGTCCTCCAGTCAATGAGGAGGCGTCTGGATGAATGCATATATAACAAAGACTGCCACATTAAGCAATTGTTATAGTAACAGTAGTAAAATATGATTTGTAATGTTTTATGTTAATTCATTATATTATTTGATTTGTTAAATTTGCTTTCCACATTTCTCAGTAATATATTTAGAATAGCTCTTGACATGTAATCAGCTGTTCAAAGTACACACATTTTTAAAGCAACACTAGACTTGGTTAATGCTGTAAAACATTGTTTTACATTTTGTAGCAAAACTCAGCTGTTTATTATCTGTTTTTGTTGGGAAAAAACACTGTTGGTCTTATAATAAGATTTAATAAAAACTTTTAGCATTTTGTTTATAAAATTATTTGATTTTGAGATATTTTGATTAGAAAAAATAAAAATGTTGAAACGAGTAAAGATTTATTTTTTTATATTTTGTTTATTAGAGTTACTGTAGGGTAGTAAAATCATGAAGTTTCACATCTTTGCCTTAAGTGGCTTCAAAGTTACGAGTATTTGTGTAAAAAACACATAAAGAAAGGTATGGAAAACAAGGTTTTAGGCCATACCTTCATGTGAATTTTTTTGCTTATTTTTATGTGTATAATAACATCCCAAATTATTGAAACAGTTTTACTGAACATCCTGCATACATGGTAAAAATAAAAGAAAAACAAACAACAAAGATAATGCTGCCTCTCTAACATGCTCCAAACTGAACCATACAACTATAATAGAATGTTGTGTTGTAAATGTACTGTGTTAGAACTTCCCGTAAATATACTGTGTATAACAAACTTGTAAATGTACTGTGTACACCCCATCAACTTCCACCCCCGATGCCGAACACTGTTTATTTAAGGTGTACGCCTCCTTATAGTTGCACAGTAAAAAGTTCCAGCCCGAACTGGATATGAACTTACTATCCTCAGCACCGTTCCTAGCTACAGTACACTTCAGGTTAAGTGGAAGAAGGGACTTTTTAGTCCCAACTTTACTTGGTTAAGTAAAGACGCATTTCATTTCATTACAATAACTTAGACCGCTTGTCTGTTCCAACACAAAAGGTAACTCAATATTATTTATCTAATAGACCATGACGTTGACCATATTAATTAAATATTTTGATTTTAAATACATTTAATTTATTTTAATAAAATTGCATGTCTACGGCCTGTAGAAAGTGAGCGACTTGAGTGTCCTTGAAGGCTCTTCCCTCCTACTATTATTTGCAGCTGGACACGTGTCACGAGCAAGATTCATGTTCATTCCTTTTTTTCTTGTCGAGCTCAGTTTTCATACCATTTTCATATGCATTATCGCCAAGGCAAGACCAACCCGGCCTATTCCCTCCCTTTCTGAAGGTATGATTTTATAACATATATTTAATGTCAATTTCAGGAACTTTGTCAAATAAACACTCATTAGTTGAAATATCAACCATTAGTAAAATCTCTTTGTGCATATGCCCAAATTTCACTATTTTCCCAAACGCTCACTGGTTGATATTTCATCTCAGTGAAATATCAACCACGCACGCTCTCCCTGCACGCTCAAAAATGTTTTTATTTTTCAAAGTATTTTAAATTAAAATTCATATTTAAGGTTTAGTAAAGGCTAAAAAAAATTATTTAAAAATGTTTGCTGGAAATGACTACTTTTTAATATATGTTTGATATTTCAACCAGTGAGTATTTATGAAACTGTAATATTATATATGTTCACTGGTTGCAATATCAACCACATACAGATTAGGGCAAATAGCTCTCATATACCAGATAGAAAATTATTTGCTAATTAAAAACACTGCAATATACAGAACATTCTAATAAACAGCTATTACAGTATGACTATAATAATACAAATTAATATAGTTTTAAAAAGTTTTAATTAAACTTAACAGTATCATATGTAAATTAAAAAATAATAAAACCATAATAGTTTTGAGTAACTAAAATAATAAAAACTAACTTAATCAATTAAAAAATTAAAACATTGTTATGATGTGAAACTAAAAGAGAAATTCCAGTAATCGAAAAAATATCTATATTGTTCTATTTGTCGTATAGGAAATAAAATGAAAAAGATTAGAAACTAAAAATTTATTGTATACCTACATACACAACCTTAAATTAATATAAACCAGCTAACCTACATATAAAAGTTAAAACATTGTTTTGTTTAAAACTAAATCAGAACTTCCTCTGAGGACATGCTCTATTCTGAAATATATACAATGTCTATTGGTCAAATTATTACTACTTGCATGCCGAAATAAATTATTCTAATCTGAGTTGCTATTCTGAAAGAGGACAACTTTTTGTACAAAATGGTATATTAGTATTTGAATTTCTGTAAAAAATTAAGCTTCCAAAATATGTTTGAATTTGCCCAGTTTTTATTGAAATTTGGTTTACTTCTAAGTTTGATTTTTTTCAAAGTCCAACAGAAATTTATATTACTTTAAAACAAAGAGGAATCTATTGAATAATATATCGCTATTATAATAGATTTATTAGAATTCAGTAAAAATGTAACTTCTCAATGCAACAATCAGAAAAGTACTGAGAAACAAGAACTTTTACAATGTACAGTTCTCCAGATGTTCACTAGTCGCTATAAGAACCACTTTTAGTTATTTTTCTGTATAGATAACAGCACATGTTGAGCTGGGATATGATTCCTGTTCCCATGGGTTGAGTCGACCAGTGACAATGCCTAGTCTTAATAAGGTGTATATTCGCTAAACCGTGTAAGCCATACTATCCCTTATTGAATGTGGTTGAAATTTCAACCACTGTGAGTTAATGAAACTAAAGGTACATCATGGTGTGTACAAGGAGATTTTACAGGTGGTTGAGTTATCAACCCGTGAGCATTTAGGAAATTGACCACAATTGTAGTTAACTATAATGGGTTAAGTCTTGTTTGTCAAATTCTTATTTTAAAAGAATAAAAAGTTTAAATAAAAAGGTATTTACCTGCAGGATAGTGATACTGACACATAATACTGATTTCAAACCATGGCACTTGATATAATTAACACATTCGATGCTGAAAAAATAAGTTAAACACATGTCAGATACTAAAATAATATTTTGTACCAAAACAATACCTTATATAGTCAGGAAACAGGGTTGATACACCAAATCCAGTTTATGACCTCAATTCTGGTAGATCAGGGCTTCCGAAGTGATCGTCCGCCGGTGACCGAGCCGCACATCGCAACGAAACCCATGTGCGCCATGAGACGCCTGTCGTTAGAATCGCAATTAGAACAGTGCAAATCCGACCGTTATAAGCCAAGTGGCTAGACCACACTGAATTCCACAAACCAGCATTGGTCCGTCAACCGCCGGCAACAGATCCGCTGCGCGCGCAGGCACGCTAACCCCCGCCAACTGGCTCAAAATGGCGCGATCCACGAACGAAGAACAAGGAAATGTGACGTGAGAAACAGGCTATAATGCGGCGCAAATCCGACCCTTCTAAGCCAAAGGGCTAGGCGACACTGAAGCCTACAAGCCAGTATTGAACCGTCCACCGCCGGCGACCGATCCGCTGCGCGCGCAAGCACTGCTATCCCCCGCGTGCGTTGGACCCGCACACAATGTGTTAAACTAAACAAGATAAACAAAGATGTTATCGTTTGTCACAGGGCTGATGACATGATGTGGATGATCGGATGCTACTTTTTTTTATCCAATCCTTCACCTAATTAATTTTGTAATATATATAATGTATATAATAGAATGGGCTAATAGGTTAATCATATAAGTATGCACTCAGAAAAGATCATCACCTCATATCTTCTAATGAAATTGAGGAATAAATTGCAATTTGAATGCCATATACACTGTTGTATTATTTTATTATAAATGCCAATTAGTTTTGCCATAATGTATCTATAAAGTGACCTGCCTAGGTATTAAAATTTTTTATATCGTTTATGTATATGCCTTGGAATGTATGACCCCTTCGGGGTAATTGCATGGGGGTATGTATATGCACACAATGGGTTTAACGTACTGTGTAAATCATAACACACCAAAACATCTTATCTGATATCTAAATACTCATAAAAAATGTAAAATCGTTTTGTTTCAGGAGTGAGAGGTAAGCGGCGGAGGAGTTCTCCCACTGCCCTGGAACAGTGGATGTCTGGGAAGCGCAGGTCCACAAGAGTTCGCAACACTGCTCGCAAGGAGGAACCGACCCTGGCACGGACCCTTACCTCACTCCTGCCTTCGTCCCTGTTGTAAGTTTGGAATTTACTTAATTTACCTGGAATTTTTTATTTCAGTTCTTTTGATTTTGATAGTTGCAGTAAAGTCAAATATTAGCTTTTAAATAGTATCAATGTAATAATAAATTATTCACATATTCTTTCTATCTTACATTCTTACATATGAACATTTCAAATAGAATCACATAGAATTTTCTTGTACACATTTGCTCCCACATAACTTTACATTGTCGTTTAGATTGCACAGTCATCCATGTCATAGAAGATTAGGTCCTTTAGCAATGTTTCAGGATGTTTCTTTAGGTTGTATAGATGTCATGTAAGTATTCTTTGAACTGTGCAAAATGATGGACTGTGTTACACATCACATATATTGCCAGACATACCAGGTACTAGTCAAGATTCATGGAAATGTTATTAATATTTTGATGCTTTATTCAGTTCATTGAACACATTTGTATGTATATTCCAGCAGTTATGAAAATAATTTGAAGTAGTTGTACGTAGCAACATATCAATAACACTGTCGGCAGTTTCAAGCCCCGCAGACAATTTGATTTAGAATTTCTTACAAATTACTTATTAGTATGTCATAAAACTTAAAATAATATAAATTGTTGATGGAATCATCAAGATAATTTATTTTCTGTTTAGAATGCAATTAGAAGATGGCAAGAAAGATACTGAAGTGGTGCGGTGGAATGATGATTCGATGGACACCATGGATATGTACCGCCTGTTTGAGAACAAAGATTCAGCAGAAGCTCAGGAGATGGAGTTGACCAACTGTTTAAGTGATGAGGAACGAGCTAAGTTAGTGATGATATATATGTAGTTGTAGGTTAGAAGTGTAGCTGCAGCAATTAGATTCAGCAGAAGCTCAGGTGATGGAGTTGACCAACTGTTTAAGTGACGAGGAACGAGCTAAGTTAGTGATGATATATATGTAGTTGTAGGTTAGAAGTGTAGCTGCAGCAATTAGATTCAGCAGAAGCTCAGGAGATGGAGTTGACCAACTGTTTAAGTGACGAGGAACGAGCTAAGTTAGTGATGATATATATGTAGTTGTAGGTTAGATGTGTAGCTGCAGCAATTAGATTCAGCAGAAGCTCAGGAGATGGAGTTGACCAACTGTTTAAGTGACGAGGAACGATCTAAGTTAGTGATGATATATATGTAGTTGTAGGTTAGAAGTGTAGCTGCAGCAATTATTTGATCGTTTAGTTATTATTTCAAACAAATTTGAAAATATTTGTCTCATAAATATTTAGCAACTAGATCATGTAATGGTTGAAATATTCTCATATTTTGTCAATAGCAAATTAATGTCCAAATAATCATTTAGAGGTATATAAAAGCCTTAATTTGTGAGGTAGAACTTAGCTTGAGTTTTAATTCAGCTCAACCTTAATAATGGTTGTTTATCTTAGGTCTTTTCACACTAGGCGACGTATACGGTCATGTGTAGTCTCAGACGAGAGGCTGGATGCAGGGGCAAGTACACTGGAAAAAGCATTGTTTTATATAGGGTTGTTCACTTTATTTTTGTTTGTGTTCTAATTGCATAATGGTGCATTATTATAGTCAAGGAATAGATTACACTAGGGGACACCCTTGCACGCTTTACATGCCAATTCCGTCACTCGCTGGGCTCGTTACACCTTGGCCTTGACCAGTGACTACAAATAATAATAGGTTAATATAATGTAAAATCACAATATTACATTTATTTACAGTATCTTACTCACATTACTTGTGTTGCTACCAATGATATTATGTAGCCTATTTCAAACGTGTTCATTTTAAATATTTGTTTTTATTTAACAGCTCAGGGTGAAAATATTGAAGAATTAAGACCTTCTTGCACAACTACGAACAGATGCAAATTGTTTAATATCTCAACCGATTTAATTGGTCAAGAAATAAGGGAGGTGTTGCGTTGACAAAAACCGGTTTCATGTATTTTATATAAGGATTGTTTTTAAACATTATTAGAACAACTTACGCTCATATACAGTATTGTTAAAGTTTAAACAATGGTCTGGATTAACAGGGACAAGCATGATCACAATCAGAATCCTAATTAGATAGTGATAACAAGCACAGGATATCTTGGTAGTGTAGCTCTGTTGTTAGAAGTGATATAACTGTCACCAAGATGAGCCGGCATGGTGGCTCACTGGTCTTAGACTAAGGAGGGCAAGGTCCAAGGTTCCTCAACTAAGCTAATGGTTGGTACTTCACTCATTGAATAAATTTCGTGTACAAGCCTACAGATCCAAGTGAACTGGCGAGTTAAGTTTGAAAAAATAGATAAATAAGCCAAACAACAGATGCCTATCTTGCTTAGTACAAAGCCCATTAATAATCTTAAATTCTCTAGCAGTGTTCTTTTATACATTTGTCAGACAACACTTTTTTTCAGAATTATTAAAGAAGAGAACTATTTTGGAACAAACCAAGAACTAAGAGAGGTTGATACATTTCTTGAAGAAAACACAGAATTAGACATTGTGACTTTGATTGAAAAAGTTATTGCAGTGTTGTCAAAGAAATGGAACTTGCACTGGCCTGCCTCACTGGCTGACTTATATGTACAAGCCTACAAGTCATACCTGTGAGTAATCACCAAATTTCATACTTATAAGTTATAAGAATGTGTGTTGTTCTACTCAACACCAACCTATATATCTGGGTACCCTACTCAGATATATAGGTTGGTGTTGGGTAGAACCTGGTCAACATCACTTTACGTGTTTGGGAATTAGGGTGTGTCATCACTACTGTATGTGTCTGGGCAAGCGAGTTGTCTATACATGTATAGTAGTAGCATTGATTATATAAACCTACAATAGATAAACCATCTAATAGGAATATTTGTGACAGTAATTTTGTTAGTTAGTGAGGCCCGCAACCACAGCTGGTTTAAACTGCACTACATTTACATTGGACTACACTAGCGCTCCAAAATGGACCACAAAAACAGCTGATATTTTGAGACTCAAAATTTAATATTGGATGGAAAATCTATTTGTGTATAAAATCAATGGTAGTAGTTACCTACCTGCTCACCTATACGTGTACAGTGAAAATGACTCACTCACCCTTAGACGTATGGTGGTATTGACCCACCCACACACCAGAACAAGTACGGTGGTATGGGGAGCCAGTGGCCAAGAGGTTTTAGGCGTCAGGACTTTGTAGCTGTAAAGACAGCGCATGTTTGAATCCTGGCTTTGACTGTAATTTTTATTGAGTAACATTGACCTTGAAATTTACTGGTTCCCCTACTCTGTCTGATAAGTCATTCACACAGATCAGTAGAGTAAAGCTTAAAAATGTATCCAGCCTTTTTTTTAGATGAAAATGTAGCTATTAAAATATAATTTCAATCATCTAGCTCTCAGTAAACATGTGAGATCTGTTTTTTGGAGGGCTCATAAAAACTGAGGACGGGCAAAAAATATCAAAGTTAGAAAAATAAGAAAAAATGATTCTCAAAGAGACGTTCTTGAGTATAATTTTGAAATTATATCTTTTAATAATAAGGAATATTTTTAAAAGATAAGATAAATGAGACGAGGATTTTTCAAATATAAAATCTTTTTTCTTTATGTATTTTGATTTGCAGAATACAGTAATTTAAAGTCACATACATTTCTGTATGTAGTCAAAAATCATAATTTAATAATATTCTTGATTAACTAATCATATGACAACAGTTAAAATTAGTTTCTACGGACTTTGTTATATATACATTTTACTAAGTTTCTGCTGTATATTCTTGATGAAATTGGTTTGGTTGTAAATAGAAAGTAATTTTTTAGTAAATTCCACAAATTAAAACAAAATTAAGACTTCTCTTTTTCACAAAAAAAAAAAAGCGTTCAGTGGACAGTATCTAAATTAAAATTCAAACCATCCTCAACATGTTAAAATTGGTTTTGTACCAAGTTTATTTAAAAGGATTGATATGTTTGTCACAGATAAGAAAAACAAAATACTTGAAGAAAAAGATATTACAGATCTGTTGATTAAAAATTATTATCACAGAGGAATTATTGAAAAAGCAAAAAGAATAAGCAAAATATTCACTATAAATATCAATTGTGAATAGCAGAAACCTCTAACAACAGTTAAGGTTCCATATATAAAAGGAATATCTGAAAAGATTCGTAAAGTTAATTCAAAATTTAACATCCGAACTGTATTTAATTCGTCCAACAATCTAAGAAGCCATTTAACTAAATTAAAACCGAAAAATAAACAACAAGAAACAAAAAATGTAATATATAAAATTGATTGTCATTCCAATAAAACTTATATAGGTCAAACTTCAAGACCAATTTCAAAAAGAATAAATGAACATATTTACAATTATAAAAAAGAAAATATAGAGAAATAAAAATTACTTGAACATGTTATTAATAAAAAACATGATATATTTAATTCTACAAGTGTAATTTTAAAAGAACCCTTATGGACCAAAAGAAACCAAACTGAAAGTGCATGTATGGCAGTTTTGAAAGATGAATGTATTTCCCAACTGTCTCTAAATTTTAGTATTATATTTTTACCTTTAATTAAAGATGAAATATCAGCAAAAATTTAAAACTCTAAACCATGTTTTAATTCTTATGAAACTTAGCCACTTAAATTTAATTTAACTAGTATTTAATGTCTTACCTGTGATTTTTTTTGTTATTTTTATTCACATATGTTTTCTGTTTATACTAAAGATGCTTTAACCGGCGAAAGCGCTCTTGATGAAAATTAAATTTGTGGAATTTACTAAAAAATGATTTTCTATTTACATTTTACTAAGTTGGTTTTAGTTTCAATTCATGTGATATTATTATTATTTATATTTGAGATGCTGACACAGCTTGTACGTATTTTAAGGCAAATATGAATCAGTACGTGAATGTTGGTTGAGAATAGATGACCTGTGTAGTCTTTTTACAAACTGAGTTCAACTTAGCTCAGATAGAATCATATTTTAATAGCCCAATATCAAGGGAACTAAGGGACCTACAGCTTTACATGCAATTTGAACTACGTATTATCGGTCTAATTTTCAGCTAATAATTGACAATCCACAACATTCAGACTCAACCACTACCCAACGTGGATACCCCAGTCTCTCTAGTAGTGTCCAAATCGATGGCACCATTGAGTGGAAATATAATACTATTGAGTGGAAACCATGTTGGTATTGTATATAACTTATTGCTTACAATCTCCACAACACTTTGTCCCAAAGTAGAACGCCATCTCTAAATTACATAACTCTAAAATCGGCCTTTTCAGATCCCCCTCTTGCCATGTAACAGACTTGTAACGGTAATACTAAACCCCCTTCAAAAATTGCGTAATTGTCATCAACCCCCCTCGATTTTTTTCATCCACTTTCATGCATATTTTGATTTATGATAAAGTTATGATAGAGTTGAGTTATGATAGAGAAAGACTTTGTTCCATTTCTTTTATAATGGGGTGGGGAGAATATAACATTAACTTTAAAATCTTTTATTTTGGAGATAAACGATCAAGTTTTGTGAATGAACCCAAACAAATTGGTGATGTTTAATAGTTATGTAACTCTGCATAGAACCCCTAATTTCCCCTGTAACATTGTATAATGCTGCCAAATAACCCCCTCCCCCCTTCAGGCATCACGTAATTTAGGGACAGTCTCTAGATGGTTCACAGCACTACGTCACTACTGGCGCAAGTTTGCTCATATTTATTTATATTTTTTTGTTTTTTTGTTTATTTATTCTTAAGACACCAATCATTAGTATATGGGCAAATATGGATTTTAGAAGTGTGATAAGTGTAGATGAGTGAATGCATTCATTGTTACAAACTAACATTGACAATTCCTTACAAAGAGTTATTTATTGACAGACCAATGACAAATGAACAGCCGGTGGTTACCAGCTGATCCCTTTCAAAATTTGTTATATTCTGGTTGGGGTCGAACTGAGAACCTTTAGATTATGAATCTGGGCTTTAACCAACTACACTACCAACCAATTATCATCTTTAGCTTCAATCCCATTGTATCTTGAACTTGGTTGCAGGCAGCACCATCCTCCTAGACTAGAAGAACCCTCACTACTAAAGAATCACGATGAGGGTGAAGCCTGTGTGCTCTACGGAGAACTTCTCTTAGATCAGTGGCTGAGACAGGGAAAATCTCGAGGCAAACCTTCTCCTCTGGCTGGCAGGTTCGTAAATAATTCAAGTAACTATGAACATTCAAGAGAGAGTTTATGGA